>WEIT01013746.1:418061-482232 GCA_013389985.1 Dryoscopus gambensis | reverse complement strand
GGGGGAGCAAAGCCCCAAAGAAGCACAACGGAAGGAAACTCTTCTGGCAACAAAACCGGAGGTTTGGGTACGTTACAGAAACTGCGTCTGCTACTGTGTCACTGCTACAGGTCTATGAGCTGATCCACCAGCAGCAAAGACCTGGCTATGTTGGGAAGACTGGACTCAGAGCTTCCACTGTTGTTTCTAGAATGCCCACCTGAAAGTGTGAGAGATAGGAATTCAGTATTGAACAGGACACACACACACGACAGTTTCAGAAGTTCAAGATAAAGAAAGAAAGAAAAAAGTCAAAGCAAAACAGATAATTTGCTCAAGCTCTTCTCATTATTTGTACCATGATAGCAATGAATCCCCTGCTTGCTATTCCACCCTCTCCGCCCAAACCAAACCAGCACAGCAGCGAACAAATCCCTACAAACCTGTTCTTTCCACAAAGTTTATCCAGGTTGCAGAATCCTGTCCTTACTAAGGGATCTCTAGAACAATTCAAGGACTCACACAGCCTACAGAAAGGACAGGTCAAAATTTTAAATCCTGAAATTTAGTTGCTATTTTAGGAGCATCTTTGGGTGCTTTGAGCTGCTTCCAGGAGAGCTGGGCTATCGTGGGACTTTCTGTAACTGGGACTTGGATACTGCAGGAGAGAATCCCAGAATGGTTTGGGTTGGAAAGGACCTTAAAGACCATCTGGTTCCAACCCCCCAGGATGCTCCTCTGTACTCAAGGAGGCCTATCTTGGCCCAGCCTTGGGAGAAATCTCCTCTGATTCCAGCAGGAGCAGAGTTTGTAATGTCTGAACTGTTTCTAATGAGTGTCAGCTTCTGAAAGCCAAGACTACTGCAGAGCAGGGGTTCAGCACATTCCTGCTGTGGCCGAAAACGGGAGCTAGGGAAGCCAAAAGGTTCTGTGACCAAACTGGGAAAAAAAAAAAAAAAAAAAGGAAAAGCAAAAAAGCCTTAAAAAAAAAAAAAAAAAGTCCTGAATTTGTCTTTAAACCTCCACAAGCACATCAAAGGCTGTAATCAAAAAATCCTTTCAATGGGCTGACTGCAGAGGGGACCCACTTCCCTGATCCTTCGCTGGCCGGGAGTGAAACGCTGCCTGATGCTGTCCCTAAAGAGCTCAAACCCACAGCACAGCTGCTGCTGCTCAGCCACCAGCGCTGCTGGTTCTCCAACCCTCGCGGGGCCGAGGCTGCTGGCAAGGATCACGTCAGGGGGATCTGGAGCCAGAACGATGAACATGAGGAGCTCTCCAGCCATGTCCTACAGACTCTGCCTGCTCAGAGCTCCTCAGACAAGGTAGGGGCATGGACCAAACTTCTCACGCTCAGTTCCCACTTTTGAAACACACCAGCCAGAAGTGAAAAATCTCACTTCCAGCAGGAGTTTCGGGCTATAAAGGATTATCATCATTATCATCCTTTCTTGTGCCTCATGCCAACTCACTTAAAAGACCAAAGGCATGGACAGTAAATAAGAAGGTGGGAGGACACAGCTCTCACTGCATTCAGCCACTGACAGGTCTGTCCCTCCTGGCAGGTTGGGAGAAATTACCCCATGGGAACTCAAATATTCCATGTCTGGTTTTGGACATGGAAATCTCCCAAGCAGAGAATCTACAGAAATTTCGAGGCCAAGGTATATCACTAAACACCACACTGATAGTATCTTACAGCTCAGGATTTGAACTGGTCACATGTGCTGCAGCACCACTGCCCCAAAACCAATTTATATATTCACTGTTTGCCTTTTTTCCTTCCCTTTTTCACTCCCACATCCTGGCTTACCTTGTGAATTTTTGGATATCAACACTGGAATTGGGTCAAACTCATCTTCTGTCACTTTTTCAGAGCCCTCAGGAGCATCAAAGCCTGATATCAGGTTAGTATCTTCTGCAGCATAGAAGAGAAATAAGGGTAAAGAAGCAAAGACAGCAGAGAGGCTGGTTAGAATTGCCAGGAAGTGTTAGAACATCTTAATGTTTTCAGAGACAGCGTTTAAAAGCAGGATTTTCATTTAAAAGGTGAAATAAAGTTGGTAAGTCTGAGTAGGAAAGAAGAGAGCCAATAAATACAGAAGTGGAAGGGATCAAACCAAACCAAGCAAGCCAAGTCACAAGACCCAGAACAACACCTGACCAGTCTGAAGGCTCAACTGAACAGTTGGAAGCCGTGGCAGAGGCCTGGGGTAAGCTCCCAAGGACTGAAGGTGTTCTTTGTCATGAGCATGGTGTGAGAGCTCAGTCTGGCTCTCTGGCTCCCAGATCTCATGCACAGGGAGAGTAAAAGGGCTGGGGAGAAAGAAAAACCACAGAAGAAATTCCAGTCATCTACATGAGACAAAACCCTGAGCTTTCACCTACAGAAATAAAACAAGAAGGGCAACATGAAGTCAGATTTCCAAGGAGTTTACCTGCCTGAAGAATACCCAGATGCTGTGAGAGATTTCCTAAAGGCCCCTAGGGCAGTTCTGGGAGGTAATTCCAGCCATTTCAAACCACATCAGCTGCAGTTCAACACTTGGTGGGAGGAACTTTCACCCATCTCCAGAGATGAGATGATTTCTCCACCTCATCAGGTATCTTCAGAGGCTCTCACACTCCCTGGGCATTACCACTTGTTACTTTAGACACCTCAAATACCCTCCCAGATCTGCTCCTCAATTCCTGTATGAAGAATTCCTGAAAGCCCAGCAAGGACACATCAACCCGACAGATTTCCTGGAACAGGAACATTCCTGTCTGACTCCTGTTGGGAATAAGAGATTTCTACCTGAAGCTGACCAAGATGTTGACAGGTCTGGGGCGAGATGAGGCAAGAAATCACTCATGGAACTACTCTGTGCTCTGGAGGAACAGACCCAGGGAAAACAACCCCCTAATGTTCTATGAGAGCAGTGCAAAGTGTCAAACACACAAAGGTTCATCTTAACAGGAACTGTCATTGTGACCTCTCTGTCCTCAGAGTTATTTATTTGTGCCTCTTCCCAACAGCCCCGGGAGCTCCTTCAAGCATGCCAGGCATTTCTGCACACAGCTCCCAAGGCTGCTGCAGGAGCACTGCCCAGCTGTGGGCAACTCTAAGGAGAGGACGAGGCTGGCCAATGTCCCCGCCTGGGCATGACCCCTCCAAAGCTCTGGAACTCGGCTCAGTGACTTGTGTCACCCCAAGCAGAAACATGCTCCTGCCTCTCACACACGGAGCTCGGTGCTGAATTGAGCAAATGCAAATTCAGGGACCCTGAAGGCTCAGCACAAATTCCAGGGCCAGCAAAGGGCCCAGTGAAGGACAAGGGAAGGATGCAGTGGCACGGCTGAAGGACCAGTCCCTGCTCAGAGCCCAGATCCCACTGACAGAAGATCAGAGCACAGCTGCTTTTCCAGCCCTCCTGGTCCCACTGGTGCCAGGAGCACTGCAGCTCCACAGGCTGATGACACCCAGGGACAGCAGCACCTGTCCCAGGGGTGCTTTATATCATCACCATCACCAGGGCTGGATAAACTAAGCAAAAAATAAAGAGTGAGACTGATGTTCAGTTAGTAACAACACCCTGAGCTAAAAATGAGGGTTTGAAAACAAGCCATAAATGAGTTCTGGAGGATTTTAATACCTTGCCCCCACCCCCTCTCTCACCCCCTGCTAACAGTCTCCTCACCACACACAAGCCTTTCCCATCCCAGAGGGAGCAGCGGGACAGCCCTGGGAGAGCCATGCAAGGCCTGGTAATTCATTTTCTCATTAAGCCACACCACCTCATCTGGGCTTTGCTGTGTCCCAGGATGCAGCAGAACAGCTCCACACATTTCAACACAGAATAAAGTGGCACAGGAGTGCATTACAGCACTGAGCAATTAGAACAACTGCTTGTTTAACCCAAAAGCTCTATGGAAAACACAAACTCCTTCTGAAGTGCCATCAAGTGTAAAAATTGATTACAGACTGTTTTTGCAGCAATTCCTCCGAGGCCAGAGCATTTCTGTTGCTATAGGGATACTCAGCAGTGAACAAAGCACAACCCAGCTCTGAGGGGCACCCAGGAATCCACACTGATGCTCTGGGCCTCTTTTTCAAGGCAATAAATAGCCCAGAAGTCCTGGCCTTCCTCCTTCCCCTCATTCATGTTTGTTGTGACACTACAGCTGGACTCAAAAACTTCTCCTGATAAGGACAACATTCTCTAGGGCTGGAAGAGCTCATCTGCCTGGGATGCTAACTCCAACAAACCCCCAAAAATTCCTTTTGTTCCAAAAACTTGTGACAGATGATTATCAGGCTCCCTTCTGGAATTAATAATGCAGAAAAATCACAGGTCTCAAATCCCACGTGGAAAAAGCAAACCCAGAATGCATTCACTGAGGAAGGGCTGCACACAGAGCTCACCCTTCCTGCCTGCTGGATCCCCATTCCATGGAAAACAACACCATTTTTGACAAACTCCGTCTTTACAGCCAAGCTAAACACTTGATTTCTTTTCCCCCTTAGTACTTCAGTGCACATTCCAAGTTTGAGCAGCTTGGTAAGAAAACAAAACAGTGGCTTGGGGACAATAAAACACCAGCACAGGTCACAGCATCTGTTTATGTACACCAGGAGCAGCTTCACGTCAGCTACAGGCCAGGGCCAGGAGGGCCAGGGCTGAGAGCAGAGGGCCAGTTTACCTTTGTGAGGCTGAGCTGCGAAAGCTACAGGAGCAAACTCATCCAGGAGGTCAGCAGCAGGGTTAGAGAGCAGAGAACAGTCAAGCAGAGAGTCTTCCCCAGTGAGAGAGTCTGGATCCAGGTGAGCATCCCAGGGTGGCATTGAACAGGACACAAACAGTGTTAAGCTCACATTCCCACACTCCCCTTCACCCACACGCAGGGTACAAGCACAGCTCTGGTGCAAAGCCAGCATGAACGCTGCCATTCCTTGTGATGGAAGAGATTCCACTGCTCTCAGTGAGGGCAGAGAGTCCCAGCACCTCCAGCAAGGGTTTCTGTCTCTCTGAAGCTGCACAGACAAAGAAATCCCACAGAGCCAGGTTAAAGTGGGAGCTCCGTAGAGAGGGAAGAGCTTCACACCTAGTGCACTCCCACCAGAGACCTCTGAGAACAGCCCAAGTCCATCTGCTGTGGGAAGTGGCCCAATCGAGGCTGCACAGTGAGAAAGGGCCAGGAGCTGCTTCTTGCCCCATGGGACAGATCAGTGACTGCTCCTGAGTTCTAAAGCACTTCATGGGAGCAATGCACCAGCACTCACAGGTCTGTGATGGTGGGCCCAAGGAACACCGTGCCATGGAATCACAGAATCTCCTGAGTGGGAAGGGACCCACAAGGATCAGAGCCCAGCCCCTGGCCCTGCACAGAGACCCCAAAATCCCACCCCGCGCATCCCTGGGAGCAGTGTCCAAATGCTCCTGGAGCTCTGGCAGCCTCAGGGCCATGCCCATTCCCTGGGGAGCCTGGGCAGTGCCAGCACCCTCTGGGGGAAGAACCTTCTCCATTCCTCACAAGGAGACGAGGAATCACACAGCATTCCCTGAGCAAGGCCCACGGGCAGGCCCAGGTCCCAGCAGTGGGAAGAGCGGCCCCCATGGAAGCAGCCAGAGCTTTCTGGTCCTCAGAGCCCCTCCAGCCCATCCTGCCTCACCAACCTGTTCTGTTGGAGGCCACCGACTCGCTCTGGGACACGAGGCGCTGGGGCAGCGGGGCCTCGAGCCCCGGGATGAGGCTCTCCACAGCTACATCAGGTTTTCCTTTCCACAGGGGCAGAACAGCAGAGGAGAAGCCAGAGGTCAGTTTGCAAGGAAAAGCAGAAGAAGGAACTGAGGCAGGAGTTGTCTGAATCCTTTAGTGACCCTGTAGTATGTGTCAGCTCAAGGGTTTGCTTGGTTTCAGCTTTTAGTTGGTTTTATTTATTTATTTCAATTTGTACAAGCCCTATTTGAAATACCCAGAGGGTGGAACAGCAGGTTACTAACAGCTGCCCTGCAGCTGAACAGGAAGAAAATATCCACAAGATCCTTGTCCAGCAAAAGGAAAACAGTGACCATTGGAGTCCCCTTGCACTCAGAGTAACTGATCATTTAAATTCAGACAACTGCCAAAAACTGCAGAAGCAGAAGTTTTACAGTGAGTCATGTCCTTCCTTTCTACCAGAGCCACGGGTCACACCCAGCTGGTCACGGGACCCCAGCTGGGACCCCAACCCACACAAGCAGCTGATGGCAACAACCTGCAGCCTGCAATCCTCCCTGTCTTCAGTGCACCTGGCAAGTGGATTAAAACACAATTCTGCAGCACTCCAAAATCCTGATCCTGCCTGGAGCCTGCTGCATCCAGGCTCACAGCAGCCTAGCATGTTTACTCCCAGCACTCCTCAGGTCCAGGGAATGCTGTCCTTCCTCCTCATCTTGCTGAGGGTCCAGGGAGACAGACCAGGTCAGTGCCTGGGCCATGGTTAAACACAAAATCTTGACCAGAAATAAAGGTATTTTTGCCATGTTCTTCTTCAATCAGCAGTTAACTTTCTTCCACCAAGAGAACACCCAAGGCACAGCCATGTCACGTCACTGTGCCAGATCAGTGCACCTGGAGTTCAGGTGCAGACACCACATCCTCACTGCTCGGTGCCCATCTCATAGAGAAAAGGCACATCTGTCTCTGCACGACCCCTTACTTCCCTCACGTTGTCTCCCCAGCAGCAGGGGCTGCTCTGGGAGCCAGGGTGCACAGGAGTGACCATGCAGGGCAGGACATGCCATGTGACAGAGGGGACAGGGCCTGGGGGGGCTTTACCATTGACAGCGTCTGACGTGCTACCGAAGGGGTCAGCCAGAGGCAGGAGGTCGGGGAGCAGGAGCGCAGGCTCAGGAGATTTGAGTCCCTCAATCAGTTTTTCTGGGGCAAGCAGGAAAAGGAGGAAGGGAGGCAACAGAGAGAAAAAGCAAAAGAAAGAAAAAGACAACATTAATCAGGTGTTCAGTTCATGGCTCGTGCTGTGTGTGAGCCCAGAGGAGTATCTGCACCACGGGGAGTGCAAATGGCTCCAGCACAGAACCCTGAGTGGCCTGGACTGCAAAGACCTTTTAAAGCTCATCCAACCCCTGCCATGGGCAGGGACACCTTCCACTGTCCCAGGCTGCGCCAAGCCCCGTCCAACCTGGCCTTGGACAATTCCAGGGATCCAGGGGCAGCCACAGCTGCTCTGGGCACCCTGTGCCAGGGCCTCCCCAGCCTCACTGTAAAAAGATTCTCTCTTTAGTCTAAAATCCACCCTCCTTCAGTTTAACACTTTCATCGCTTGTCCCATCACACCAGGCCCTGCTATGAAGTTTGTCCCTCAGTATCACAGAGAGGCATCAGAGGGCCACGGCTGCCTATGAGAGGTGAGGACATCCTCACCCACCGTGGGCTCCTCTCCCCAAGGAGCCACTGTAGAACAGCCCACAGCTCTGGCACTGCCACCCATAAGTTTAACATGACCTGCTGAACCCCACATTTAAGAAATAATTTTCCCCTCCCTCCCCTGCCTGTGCTGGGAATCCTTTGTCCATGTTTGTGTAACAAGGAGACCCAGGAGACCCGAAAGCCTCGGGCCCAGCTCAGCCTGAGGAGGGAACACAGCCCTGAGGAGCTGCAGCAGAACCAGACCCCAAGATTCTGCAGCAGAACCTGCCCTGGGCTCACTCAGCTGCCCAGGTACCAAGCAAATATTCCTCCACCAGGTTTCGAATCACACATGTGACTCCCAGCAGCACAGCTCCTCAGGTTCCCATTATCCCTCACACACACACTCAGAGAGCCTGGGCAAGAAGGTAATCTCAATTATTCATCTGGTAGATGAGTGATTTCCCAATCACTAACCAGGTCTGCAGTAATGAGATTAATTATTTAGCTTTCACAAGGGTTGCTTCACAGAACAAGAAGGTAAAGAACAACTTCAGGATTTACTAGAAGTAATCACCTGCAGAACAGCTCTGATAAAATTTGCTCCACATGGACAAATCCAGCCATTTCAACTCATTGAAATTACTCCATTTATAATCTAACATTAGAATATTACCAAACTGTTACACCTATATTTTAATTTTTGAGCTCAAAGATTGGTGTTATTATTTATTATCCAAAGAAACCCTGCTTATGACTGCACAAAAGCACAGGAATCCTGCTGTGTAAGACTTACCATGCTGGGAACAGCAAAGAAAAGCTTAAGTTATACTGCTACATATGTGGAAATAATATCCATCCTTTTTATTGCTCTATATAAATAATGAAATAGTCTAGTGGCTTTGGGACTGCTTATTCAAAGCAGGACAAATTCTACTCCCTACGACAAAGCCAACAACATACCGAAGCAACCAGGAGGGGAAGGAAACCTAAAAAACAGCCCAAGAAGCACCTGTTGTATCATTACAGGCCTGAAAAAGGTCAGCTGGAAGGAAAAATGTGATGGAAACAGCAGCCTTAATATACATGAACCCTTCCCACCTGCAAGAATACCCCATTTCAGAGGCTGGATTTGCATCCAGGTGCCATCCCTGGCTTCTGTGGCACAGAGAGGAGCAGAAGGGAGAGGCTGGGAGCAGGGGCTTGGCACAAAGAGGCGTTAATGCTGCCAGGACGGGGCTAAGGATGATGGAAGTGGTTATGGTGCATTGGGAAAACAGCACGAGAGCTGTGGGGACAAGCAGACAGGGAACATGCTCCTTCCAGACTCTTCCCAAGGGCCTGACAGTGCCCAGCTCCTCCCAGGGCACCTGCACCCACCTGCAGCTTCAAATCCACACACCCAGCACCCGTTCCTGTTAGATCCCACTTCCAGGTGTCCCGCTCGTCCTCTCTTACCTCTGCTCCTGTTCCAATAGTGCAGATTTTCCCTGTAACACACTGCAACTGCCCTGGACAGGTCCCAGAGTTGCCTATTGAGCTCAGCCACGTTTTTAATCACACAGGTTCTGAGAACAAACGTGGCATTCTCCCCACATGTTCGCTTTTCCTCCTGTCCCAGGGCCCAGCTGGTTTTTTGCAAAGCTTTAGGCTGTCAGTGGTTCTTTGCCTGATTTTGTTTCTTGTCTAATGAGATCTCCTTTCCTCCCTCCTTCACTGCTGGTGCTGATCTGCCAATGCCGTTTCAGGCAGCCACTGCATCCCTCAGTGCATGAGTTAAAGGAAGTTTTATCCCTTTTCAGTGAGGCTGAGGAGTTCAACAAAAACAAGAAGGTATCAGGATGAATTGGGAAGGAGATAAAGTGCCTCAAATTCAACAGGCAAACCCAGGTCATTCCTATGCAGACATATGAACAAGCCCCAGGATAAACAAGGGTAAGAAAAGGTAACCCATTATAGAGGTATTTGACCTCACACAGCTCCTGAAGGGCTCTCAGGGTGGGCTTTCATCAGTTCGAGCTGGGAAATGCATGTTTTAACCCATCACTGTGCTCCCACGTGAAGCTGCCTCTTGGAGACATCCTTTTCCTCAGTCAGCCTATGGAAAACCTGCCAGATGCTTTCCAGCCTCAGGGAAGTCAGTCTGACCCAGTTCAGGATGAGCTGACCACTGGTATTTCATTTACTGCTGGGTTTTCTGCTTGGCCCCTTTTCAGCCCTCCCAGGGCAGGTTTGCTGGGGCTGTGCAGTGGCCAGGGAGGACCATGGCAAGCTTTTAGAAGGTGTCTAAGCTTAAAAGCACAGAGGGGGATTAAAAAGTGCCCTATCAGCCCCTTCCTGAGGTAAAGCCCAGCCACACACTGTTCCTCACAGTAAGAAATTCCTGATTGTTTCCTGTCAGAGTAAGCAAAACATCTGCAGAAAAAGCAGGGCAAGAGCCTACAGCTGATGGGTCTCGGAGCATCCCCAAGAGGCTGATGCTGGTGGTTTCAGAGACTGGAAAACCAAATCACTTCCTCCAGGAATGAAAGCAAAAGCCTTTCCTCTGATTTGCACCAACGTAAGAAGGAAGTGAAGCCATTGAAGTAACTCTGGGATTCGTATCTTGGGACAAGCAAATGGGCCAAACCCCATGCACTGGCTGAGAAGCACAGCTTTGGACAATCCAGTGAGAAAGTGCTGACCTTTGTCTTCCGATCCCTTTTCTAACACATGCACAAACCTGATGGAGTTCACTGTCAGCCAGTTTGCACAGACTCTGCATCTGCAGCCACCACTGCCAGAGACTCTCTGTTGCCATGCTGCTTTTGTAATTGGCCACACACCCTTCAGCCACAAAAAATGAGCAGCAAGAAACACCAGAGTTAGGACAAAATATCAACCAAGAGATGAGGGAGGCAAAGGGGCTTCGGGTTAGAGCAGGCTATTAGAAGGAACAAGGACTCCTGAGAAACTTGCACGTTAACAAGGGAGCAGACGGCAGAGCTCTGTGCCAAGGTGAGGACACAATGACCACGATGCACGCGCCCAAGGCAGGAGGGGCAGCAGCAGCACCACACACAGGGCTGGTACTCACTGCAGGGCTGCCCTGGGACAGCACACACAGCTCAAGAGAGCACACAGCAGAGTCCTTTCCTTCGGGGGCCAGCTGAGAAAGAGAGACACGGCTGTGAAAATCCTGCCAGGTCAGCGGGGCTGCAGGTGGGAGGGAATCACCAGTGTGGGCAGAGATTTGTCACTGGGGAGGGCCTCTGCCTATTGACTGACCTAGTACTAACAGAGTAAAGGAGGCCCTGCGTGGTATTCAGCAACAGAGCACTTGGACTAGTCCAGGGAAGGGACTGGACTTTCATTCTACCGGTGGAGTTGCTGTGAAATGGGATTGGTTCTCACATAGCATGAGCAGAAAGGGAAGGGGAATAAAGGCAAATGGAATGCTTCGAATGCACAGGACTTTGTAAACACCATGGAGGGTAACAGGACAATGCTTAACAGTGGCTCCTTAAGAGATCAAAATGAAGCAATTTTAGTTTCACGTTCAAGATCTCAAATATTTGTAAAATAAGAAATTCTCCTCCCTAAGATCAAACTCAAAGCCCAGACAGAACACTGGATGCTGTTTACACTCATTTAGTTGGGATTCTTGTGGTTGGTTGGCTTTGTTGCTTTAAATCATCACACCATCTTGTCCTCTCAATACAGCAATAAATCCATCAAGTTCCTACATGAGTAGTCACCCTTTTGCATCTTCCCAACTCAAGATGGAAACTCAGATCATCAGTGCAGTGCCAGCACTGCTGTGCATGCCTAACTGTGCATGTGCTGTGACTTTATCTCAATGTGTCATCTTGGTGCAAATAAATTCTCAGCAGAAATACAGTTGTTTATGGCAGTTGTTATAAACACCCAGACATAGCTGGGCAACCAGTTATCTTCTCAGAATTTATGGACCTGGAGTAGAGTTATGGTGATTAAAAACATCTCATCAAGTATTTTCTTCCGAAAAAAGAAAAGACCCTCCTACATCAGTCACAGTGACCCCACAGCCAGAGTTCCCCTGACCAACACCCTATGATTAGTCAGTGGTGAAGCCTGAAATAAGCTCATTAAGAAGAACTTGGGTCATTTTCCTGCACATACACATGGAAACATGTTTTCAGCATGAATATTTAATTCTCCCCTATTTTAACAGATGTTTTGCCATATTTTTACATCCCTCTTGCCAGCTCCTCTTACTAGTTACAATTCCATTAAGAACTGCAGCCATTACACACTGGAGGAGGAGGAACACACTGAAAACCACCCACTGTCACCCAACCACAGCTGTCCTTCTGCAAGGTGGGAGAGGCCAAGGCCTCTGACCAACACTCAGGTGATGCCCCCTGCACCTTCAGGTGCCAGAGGGAGGAGGTTTGTGGCTTAAGCAGAAAGAGAAGCTGAGCTTTAGCCAGTCCCTCAGATGCTGCAGGTTTAGAAGGCAGAGCCCCCAGGAATGGCTCTGTAGGACAAACACCCAATAAAACCTCAGGCATGTACTGAAACCCTCCCTGAACAACACTGCCCTGGAGGCACAGGGTGCAGGCTCACACTTCCAATTCTCCCAGTTGGCAAAGACAGAGGTAAAACGTTTTCAAAGCAAGGAGATTCCCTATCGAAGTCTTCTCAGGCATAAAAATACTCCAAACCGAATGCAAATATTCAGCTGCTCCTGCACAGAACTGAGGCAAGGTGCTGTGCTGGAGCCTAGAGCTGCTCCCAGCTCTGCTGAGCCCTGCAAACACCTCTGAGCTGCCAAGCAGCACAGCCCCGGGCCAAGCCCTCTGTGCTGGGGATGTTCCTGCACAGGCAACACAGACACAGCAGAACAAACGTGACTCTGCTGGTGAGTTCAAATCCAGAAGCTTGATCTTTTCTACTGAATTTACAAGCAGACAATCCCTCTTAGTTTCAAAGAGGGTCTGTAGCCCTAGTCCTTGAAAATATTCATGAGCTCCTGGCCTCAGGTTTTACTCTAAAAAGAACAAACAGATGAAAGATGTCTTGGCAGGAACTTTCAGGGTGAACAAAGCCAGGTCTCCTGCATGTCCTGGCCGCCATGGATGGGAATCCACTGCAGGGAACAGAACCACAGGCAGCACGGAGACCTGCCTGCACAGATGCACAACCAGGCAGGCTCAGATCTGCAGGATGAGCAACCTGACACCACATCTGCATCCTGCATCCACTGCTGCTCTGATGAGCTGCCCCAAGGGCAGGGCTGACAATTCCCCCACAGGGGTTCCTCTACGAATAAGAATTCCAGAGCTCCCACAGCTGAGGCTGCAACTGCTGGTCCACATGGTCCTGCTCTGTGGAAAAGCAACCAGGGAAACATTGTGGTGTCCAATTGCAAGCTGAGGACGCTGGTGGGGAAATAAATGGTCTGGGTGACTTCAGTCAGGACAACCAACACTTCCAGTAGCATTTGTGGGGGAAGGAAGAAGGAAAATGTGCAGTCAGTTGCCTTCTCTGCGTTGTTCTCAAGGTAGAGCTGGGCAGGTCAGCTCCTGGCAGTGCTCACACAGGGAACAAAGACTCTAAGTTCTGCTTCTACTCTCAAACTGCATTTATGGGTAAAATCCATTTTGGATCAAACCACATGTCTTCTGCTCTTTGAGCATCCACCAGAAGGAAGCAAGTTCCACAGAGTTATGGAAAAAAAGAGGGTTTTCTTTTCCTGAATTGCTCAACTCTCCATGGAGAGATGCCATATTCACAGCATATTTTGAAGCTTGGGACTTCCAGACTATCAGTGATCCAAAGCCTGGGCTAAGGACAAGGATGGGAGCTGCAGTTGTGCTCTGGGGCTTCCTGACATGGGACCTGCCACACACATTCACCAGAGGGCTGAGAGGCTCCAAGATAAAAACATTCCCATTTTCCAAATCCCACCGATTTGCAAATAAGCTCCTAAGCACTTACATAATCTTGTGCTAGAAGTCTTGGCTGCCGCAGTCAGAAATGTGCACAGAGGAAAAGGCTTAGAAGCAGCACTGCAAAGTAAATGAAATAGCACCAACTGCACTAGAAACTCTTGCCAATCAGAAAAGGTCACATGTAACTTATGCTTCACAAGATGCTCAAATCTGCAAGACTTTGGAAGCCAAAGAAACACTGACTCTTACAGGAAAGAAAGATTAACAATAATAAAACCTAAAATTTGCAAGTTGGAGACAATTTGAAAACAGCTTAAGTCAGAACAGGTCATTAATTACCAGGGGATTATTTCTCATAGAATCTTGGAATGGTTTGTGTTGGAAGGGACCTTAAACTCTATCTCATTCCACCCCCTGCCATGGGCAGGGACACAGTCCAGTATTCCAGGCTGCTTCAAGCCCTGTTCAGCCAGGCCTTGGACACTTACAAGGATCCAGGGGCAGCCACAGCTGCTCTGGGAAATTCCAGGGCCTCACCACCTTCACAGGGAAGAATTCCTTCCCAATATCCCATCCATCCCTGACCTCTGGCAGTGGGAAGCCATTCCCTGTGTCCTGTCCCCCCATCCCTTGTCCCCAGTCCCTCTCCAGCTCTCTTGGAGCCCCTTTAGGCCCTGGTAGGGGCTCTGAGGTCTCCCTGGAGCCTTCTCTGCTCCAGGTTGAACAACTCCAACTCTCTCAGCTTTCCCTCCTAGGAGAGGTGCTCCAGCCCTCCCCATCTTTTCCCTTTGAATGCTGAGCCTTAAAGACACCAACATTTCTGGCATCAGAAACAATGAGATAACCCCAGGCTCCACCATGAAAACCAAGCCCTCACATCCCCAGTGCCAGTAAGCTCAGCAGAGCCTGGCAGTGCCCAGGAGTTCAGGTGTGCCTACAAACAGAACCAGGAGATTAAGAGGACAAAACAAAGCCCGAGACTCTGCCCCCCTCCATCCCTCAGTTCTGGTTACCTGGCGTGTCAGATAACGGGAGAGGAATGAAAGGATCAGGCACAGTCAGAAGAGGAGGGCTAGAGTCCAAACTCAGAATGTCTTTCGTTTTTTCAGCTGGTAGAGAAGAAGAAAGGAAAAGAAAAGGCAGAGTGAACAGCAAAGAGGAAAGGAGAAAGCACAGAGCAAAACCCCAGCACAGACACATTCCCAGCTCCAGCCTGACACAATCACACACTGACCAAGTGTGCGCTGCTACTAAAAAGAATACAAAAACAAACAAAACCGAACTACTGTTACCATGTGGTTCTCCAACACAATTTAACCCACAGATCTCAGAACACTCCCTGGCAGGGAAGAGCTGTTATCTCCCTTCACAACACCACAAAGTGTGAAAGGCCTCATGAAAGACACACAGCCCGTGTGAGGCTTCTGTGTCTGCAATAAAAGATGCAGCATCTTGCACCAGCCAGGCTGGGACAGGTTCCTGTCTCTGAGGAAAGAAAGAAAAGGGCTGGAAGTGGCCAGCCCAGCACCAAGATTCCCAGGACACCTTCCTGTGCCAAACCCCAGGACTGGAAAGTCATGGGGCACATTTTAAAGACAGAGACTGCAAGAACTGACCATGGACAGCAACCACAGAGCCCAGGGCACACAGATGCTCCTCAGGTTTTGCAGAAGGTGCTTTACAGCTCAGCGTGGAGCTGCTGCTGCTCAACATCATTCACAAAGGCTGATGGAACACCATGAACTGCTCACAGCTGGACAAACTCAGAAAGCAGCTGCCCAGGAGCAATCCTGTGTCAGGGACTTCAAGTCCTTAATTCTCAGGTAAGAACCAACATACCAAGCTCAGCTATAAGCTCCGCTAAATCTCCTTTTATAAATAGAAATAAGCATAAATGGATTTGTCACTCCTTGCCCCACAAAGGATTCTTCAGTCTCTTCCCAGACTCCTCTCACAAAGAGCTGTTTTGCTTCTGTGGGGAGGCACCACCCAGGTGCATCTTTCACCAACAACAGCGGCTGCACAAGGCAGGGAGAGGAGGATCCCTGGCATTTGGAGCTCCTGGAAGCAGCCTTCCACCACTATGCTTGGCAGGGCTGTGCTGTACTCAGTGAGAACTGATGCTCAAGGATTAGAAATGAGCAGCAGCACTCACCAAGGGGTTTTGGCATAGAAGGGGCTGCTTACAGCAAAACCTTGGGACACAAGGATCAAAGGAGACACCAGACAAGGTCCCACAGGCAGAGGCTTCTGCAGAGAAACTCCCCAGAGCAGCCAAGGACTCTGGACCCACACAGCCCAGCCAGTGCAGAACTTACTGCCTTCATCACTTAACATGTCAGTTATAAGACTGACTGTGCTCTCCCCCGAGGACTTTCCCTGCTCGCTCATCCCTGCTGTCCTCCTCACGCTGCAGCAGAGACATCATTATCCCTGTTCCTCTGCTCCTCCAAACAGACCAGCAGGTCTGACCAACACCTCCAAGCCAGTTCCCTCGCTGTACATGACAGGTTTTATTTACTCCTTGTTACAAGCTCCATGGAACTTCCACATACTAATAAGCTTCCTTGAGAACTTAAGGGGCTCAGTTTCTTCCCTCACCACAAGCCCCACCTCTGCCTCCACAGAGTGTCCTGTCCCTGCCCCCCAACTGTGACAAGGGAATGGACCCTTTGTACCTTCCCTCCTCTCCTGAAGTGCCAACCCTACTCCCTGCAGCTCTCAGTGCCAAGGCCCAACTCAGTTTGTATCAGTTTTCCTTTCCTTTCAAAGAGGTTCTGAACAGTAGCTGCCATTCCACGCTGTTCATGTTCACACTCACCTGGCCCAGCAGTGAAGGAAGAGCCACCAAACGCATCCGCCTGGGCTGTGGGCGCAGCTGGCTGGAAACCCGGGACCAAGTTCTCTGTGGAACTGCCTGCCTTTTCTGGAGCTTTCCCTGGAATGCAGACCCAGAATTAGGGGAAAAACTTCTATTATGAAAGTAGGCTGCTTATCTATATTTTTAGGACACTGTTCCACTGCGTGACTTAAGTCCCTTCCTGCAAATCCCAACTTGCAGATGAAGCAGAGTTTAAACTGCAGCTTCCACAGGCACCTGAGCAGGGGCACTGTCAAAGCAGCTGCTACCTCTGCCTTTGAGGTACCACTGAATTGCAAACAGAAAGAAATTGCAAGGATTTAGCCAGAGGACTGGAATAATATGGGGCACCCAGGCAGTCCTCCCCCAAAAGCATCCCCATTCCATGGCATCTTCCCTTTCCAGAGCAGGCAGGTGTTCGAGCACCCCACGGACCTACCGTCCCCTAGCTTTGCAAAGTCCTTGTTCAGCAGCTCCTCAGCTGTGAGCTTGGAGAAATTGTCATCATCAAAGGGGTTCCACGTGGACACGTCGGGGGGGTTGTAGACGTTCTGCTGTGAGGTCCTTGGTGAGCCCGAGGGCGTGGTGGAAGCAGATCTGGGTATGATCAACCCAAACAAGAGCCATTAATCACCCATCTGAAACCCTCTGGCAGCACTGTCAGCTGGTCCAAGCTACTGCACTCTAATGACCTCCCAACTAAAACATCCACTCTAAGTTACTGCAGTCACATGCTTGGAAGCCTGGGAGTGCTCAGCCCCATCTGCTCCTCAGCTGGCTGAGCACCCACATCTCAGGGGTTAAAACCAGCATCCCAAGCAACCCACTGGGAACAGCTGTCTGTACTCGCGAAGGCTTCTTGCTTGTAGACACTGTAAAAGTGGCCCAGCAAATACTCCTAGGGAATCAGAGCTCTGTGAAGGTTGGAGAAGATCTCCAAGACCATCAAGTCCAGCCTTCAGGAAGTGCTGATGTCAAGCAGTGAGAATGCAGTGTACACCAGGGCTGCGGCTGAAGTGACATTGACGTTTGTGAGCCAGAGAAGGCCCTGGTCACCCAAAGCTTTTTGGGAGCAGAGGACTCATGAGGACTTTGGATCAAATTTTCCACCACTTTCTGACAAGCCCAAACTGAGGTCTTGAAGGCAAAGACTCACTCAGGCTGCCCTCAGAGTTTTATGCCTACCTCCATTCTGAGCTCTGCATCAAACACCTCCAAAAGCCTGACCCAGCACTCCCTCCACAGCCAACACTGAATCCCTGGGCACCTACTTGGACTTGTTGAGGCTGCCCCCACCCTGAGCACTCACTTGGACTTGTTGAGGCTGGCCTCGGCGGCTGCGGCCTGCAACAGCTGTGTGGATTTGCTGGCGGGCACCCCGAACACGGCGCTGTGGGTGACATCGCTGAGGATGCGGCGGTGCCCCGCGCGCTGCGCCTTGGGCGAGGACGGGGGGGTGAGCGAGCCCAGCTTCTGCCCCTGCGTGGGGGCCGTGCCCTGAGCCTTCTGCTGCTGCTGCCTTGCCTGTGCCTGCGCCTGCCGGGGGGAGAAAAGCACAGTGTCCTTGGTCGGGAACAGCAGCCACACGGAGGAAACAGCTCCTGCTGGAGGACCCAGCATTCGAGTCATGGACTGGGGACAGTCTGGAGGGGAAAAACCAGACAAAGGAATCGTGGTGGGGAGAATTTGCTGCTCTGTGGTATTTCAGGATTACTGCACAGGCAGAGACTCTCCCCCCTTTCTGTGGTGCAGCTCTGGAGGTAAAACCTCCATCAGGACTTGGCAAAGGCTGGCTGGGCTCGAAGCTGCTCAAGGGTAGAGAGGCTGAGATCCAGAGCAGAGGTGAAAGAACTCAGATCACAGAGCACAGGAGTCTTGACACAGGGATAGGGAGAAGGTGAAGGGCAGCGCTGCCTTCAGCAGGTAACGTGTGACTGGAGTCAAATGCCTAAAGGGGTGGAGGTCTTGTGCAGAAATCTTGTGCAAAAAACTTTCTCTTGGGGGAAGAAAAAAAAAGGAAGCAAGGACCACAGGAGCAACATTTGTCATTAAAACGTGGAGGAGAAAACCAGGCACATTTGGTTTAGGTATGAGCCAAGACAGCCCAGCTACAAACCCTTCAGAAACTGCAAAGGGTTTTCTCACACTGATTTTATTTTTCCATCGCCTTAGTCTTGTGTTATACTCACAAATCCATAAATACTTGAAATATGGTTTTGTAGTGATAAATAACAGCACCACTTGTGATTGTGTGATTTTTCACAATCTGTCAGGGAGGTATCACTGCTGGATTTAAAACAGGAAAACTGGAATGCAAGGAGCAGCAAGCTGTGCATGTTGCCTCCCCTGCCTGGGTACTATCTCCCTGTTCCCAGGCTTTTTCCAACCAAGATGAAGGGCTTGGAAAGACCTAAGAGGGCAACAGGAGACAGTTATAAGCCCAGTGTGGTGCTGAATCCCAGTGGAAGAAGGCAAACAATGGGGAGCTGTCCTGCTTTTCCTCTGGCATTCCAGGCACACTTGCTCACTGCAGAGAGGCAGAGCAACCTGCCTGCTCCCCACGCACCCACCTCCTACATAGGTCACTGCAGAACAGGACATTTGGTGCTGAGAGATAAAAGGGCAGCGCACAGGAATGAAGACAGAGCTTATTAAGCTGGAATCTCCCAACGTGAGAAGGTTTTGACAGGTCCTGGCCAGGTGTCTTCTGCTCAGAGACTCTGCTCTGCAGACATCAGGCTTCACTTTTATTTTTTAAATGAGCCAACCACTGTTTTCCCCTCCTGACTTCTGCAGGAGCAAAAAAGCGTCCAGACGTGTCCATTCTGATCAGCCTACCATGGGAATAAGGCTAATTTTCAAACTAGCTGATTTAATAAAATTAAGACTGTTCTTGTGCTTGCAAATCCCAGCAAAGTTCTTGATTCAGTGCTCCGTTTGAGGCATTTCTGCCCTAAATGGAATAGGGTAATAATGGGCATCACCCAAAACCTGTCTGCACATACTGAAAATCTCCCACCAACTCCAACAAACTGTCCTGCCTCAGGTCATTCACCAGAACAGGAACAAGACCAGGAACACAAGAGCTCCGAGTGTGTCCCCTACCAAAACCAGGGCTGGAAACACAACAGCAGAGGGGGGATATGGCAGAGCCCTGAGACACATCAGGGAGCAAAGCCAACAGCTGCCCCAGCACTGCTCAGTTTATGGATTATGAAGTTTATTAGTCAAATGAACTCCTGAGGTCACTTCCAAGGAAACTCGCTGGAGAGGGGAGTTAACTGGCAGCTCTGAACAAGCCAGCACAAAGGGACCCTCAGCCTGGACTCAAACAGTTGTGTACCTTTTCAATAGTGGAATCATGGAATGGTTTGGGGTGGAAGGGATCTCACAGGTCACCTAGTTCCACCCTGTGCCATGGGCAGGGATGCACTCACTCCATCCAGCCCAGCCCTGGACACTTCCAGGGTTGTCATCAGATACTGCCTGCTTTGCACATCTGCAGCCAGGTACAGCACAAACACTAGCAGCCTCCTCCTGCCTGGTGCCCAGGATTGCTCCTAGCACACAACCAGAGTTAGGGACACCTGTCTGAGCTCCCAGAGCCAGGGAAGGGCAGATGGAATTGCACAGCAATAGAAGCAAGAGGCACAGCTTCCTACCACAGCCCTGCAGAGCACTTTGGCCCTCTGGCACAGCTCCCTGCCCCTCCCTATGGGCAGCTGCCTGTTCCTCTGCACACGGACACACTTTCCAACAAGTAAAGAGCATTTATTTTAGGTGCACATTCAGATGATTAGTAAAGTGGATGATTGATTTATTTATTTTTAGATTTGGTGCTTTCAAAAGTCTCCTTTGAAAAGTCTCCTTCCCACTCGGCTTACTAAAAAGTTAACCAAATGCTGGGAACAACCAGGAAGCTGTTTGTGACTTCCTCTGAGCATCAGACAAAAGTTTTCCAAACAAGCAGCAACATAAAGTAGTTCTGGTGCCTGGTGCCCATCCTGGTGTGTTAAGTCCAAATAATGTTTCAGAGAGCTTCTCCTCGGTCTTCTGCGGCAACGTGACAGGGGATGGAGAGAAGCTGCATTAAGCAGCTACTTAGATATCCTCATCTGCTTTCTACTCATCCGTTACTCATCTGCTTTCTATGGACCCAGAGCACAACTCCGGAGTCCAGCATCCTGCTGGAATGAGAAATCCAAACAACTGCACGTCTCTGAGGCAGCAAGGTCAGCGCTGACATCTGTGACTCAGTAATAACTGAGCTATTACTAATCAGGCCCCAGAACCACGGAATTGTTTGGGTTGGAAAAGGCCTCTAAGGTCATCAAGTCCAAACACTTCTTCAGATCTACCAAGGCCACCACTGTCCCATATCCCCAAGTGCCACATACAGATTTCTGTTAAATCCCCCAGGGATGGGGACTCCACCACTGCCCTGGACAGCTGTGCCAGGGCTGGACAGCCCTTTGGGTGAAGAAATTTTCCTAATATCCAACCCAAACCTCCCCTGGCATCTGTGATCTGGGCTCTGTGGGTCTGAAAAGCCAGCTGAGGTGTCTCCAGCACACAGCAGCTGGCAGAGGAGCATTTGCCAGTAGCCCAAGTCCCAGTGCCCCTTCCCTTCCCCCAAGGTCTCACCCCCTGCTCCTGTGGCTGTGCCGGCGGTGCCGCGCTGGGCTGGGCCTGGGGCTGCTGCTTCTGCTGAGCTGCTGCTGCTGCAGTCTTCTGCTGCATGGCTGCCTGCTGGGCCATCAGCTGCTGCTGCTGCTGGTAGTAGTTCTGCATCAGCTGCTGCTGCGTGGGCGCTCCTTGCTGCATCACTGGGAACTGGGAAACAACCTCTGGGTGAGACGTTTGAGGTGTGGTGGACCTAGACCAAATCTTGCTAGAGGACTGAGGATGCACTGGAAAATGTCTAAAAGCTGCACCCATTCCCCCAAAAGAACAGGAAACTTGTCATAAACACAAAGCCCCAGCTTTGCAGACAGGGTTGTGATGAACCCAGCGCACACACCCACCTGCTGTGCCTGCATCATCTGTTGCTGCTGCTGCTGGAAGTAGGCAGCCTGCTGCTGCTGCTGCTGCTGCTGCTGCTGCTGCAGGAGCTGCTGCTTCAGGAAAAGCTGCTGCTGATGCTGAGGGGTGGCCTGGGGCTGTGTCGACGGGGCCTGGGGCTGTGCCTGGGGCGCTGCTGCTGGCTTGGCCTGGGGCTGGGCTGGAGGCTGCTGGGGGGCTGCTTTTGGCTGGGGGGAGCTGGCAGGGAGCGGGGGCTGGGCACTGCCCAGGGCAGTCGGGCCTGCAACTGGGAGAAGAACCCAAACCCAACGTTAGGTCACTGCCCTGAGGCACATGGGGTGCAGGGACCACACAGACCCGGCACTCACCCTGTGGCTGAATGGCTGCCTGGGCTGTGGCTCTCTTCCTGGGCGTCAGGGCTGGCTGGATGGGCAGAATTCCAGGGTTGGGCTGGGTCTGTCCTGCTTTAGGTCTCTGGCGGGGTGCTATGGACGTTTCTGTTGTAGGGATGGGGTCTGTGAGCCTGTTAAGAAAGGTGAAGGAAGGGCAGTGAGCACAGCGTATGAGTTGGGCAGCTGGTGCACACAACACACAGCAGGATTAAACACTAACCCACTCTTCAGCTGGGTGTGACTGACAAAGGTGAAACACTCATGGGCACCCAGACACAGCAAGCACAGTAAAACCTCCTGGATGCATTCACAACAATTAATCCAACACTGTCGTTCTGATTTCTCTGCCAATTGTGGCATCTTCTCCTGGTGGACAGCTGGGACTTGTCAAAACCACTCAACTTATATTCAACTATTTCCTACAACATACTGCTTGAATCCACTCAGACTTCTGAATGAGCACATGAAGGACACAAATCAGCTCATGAGCAGCTGGTACCTTTGGGCAGAGTTGTCTAAATTGCCATGTAGATGTACTTTAACTTTGGTACATCTACCCCAGAATCAGGTCGCTGAACTCTTCTGATCTCTGCTCAGTGTTTACTGAGCTCCAAAAATGCACAGCAAGAGAGAGGAGCAGCCACCCCCCCAGCTTTCTATGAACACCGTGGTTTGTAGATACCAAACTGTTCTTGATAACTAACAAACCTGATATCAGATTGTTTCTGATAGCTGACAAACCTGACTAATGGGAGAATAACCATCCTCAGTTATGAACACAAGGACAGACTCCTGGGACTGCTGGACTGGAGACATCCCACTTCAAACCAGGTTTGTCCAGCAGAACTAAGAAATCTCAATTACAGAACCACAAGCAGAGCAAGCAGCAGCAGGAGAAAACCCACAGCACTACAGTGGATTAGGCAATTGGGCTTTTGTGTTTTCCTCACAAAGAAATGCCAGGACTCCTGCAGAAATCACAGCAGTTTTGTGCACTACCCACTGGGTCAGGTTATGGTGTGCCGAGGGTCAGACACTGGTGCAGTTTCTCAGCAGATTCCTGTTCTCTGGGCCAACCCCAGCCCCACTGCAGCAGCTGCAGTCTCTCTCCTGACTCTGCTCGCAGGTACTCCCGTGCTCCTGATGGACACACGGGATTCATCCAAGCGCCAGAACTCCGAGTGCTGCTGTCAGGCAGAGCCTTTGGGATGAAGAGTTGCTGAGTCCTGCTGAGCAGGGCCCAAATCCCACCTCTCTGCACACAAACTCCCCCAGTATCTGCATCTGCTGCCTTTCTGATCCACGAGCTCAGGGCTGCTCTGGCACTGGAGGAACCCCAGGACTGGAGTGTTTGTCCCCATGTGGCAACTCAAGTCCCAAGTAAGCAGCTAAATACACCTCTGCTAAAGAACAGCAGAGAGAACCGGCAACAAGAGAGGGGAGTAAAAAGCAGGTGGGGTTACCTGGCCTTTGGTTGACTCTTCTTTGCAGCAGCTTCACTTGCTTTAACTGGGTCTGGGAGTTTAGCAGGGATTGGAGAGTTCTGCAGATCCCAAAAACAACCAATTTGGTATTTTGAGGGAGAAAACAGAGTCAGAAATAATGTGCAAAAATATCACAATAAAACCTGCAGATCTGGGGATTCCCAAAGCCATTACTCCTCATGCTGGACACATAACAAACACCCCAAGGTTCATGTCATGGGGAGACAGAAGATTGGGAGAGTCTTTACAAAGGAAGAAAAGAGGGCTCAGCTTTTTGACTGTGGAACATGGAATATGAACACAAAGCTACACAGCACAACCTGGGCATTTTTAAAAGACAACCGGGGACAGTAGTGACAATATTTATTAAAAAGGCTATAAAAATACAGGCATAATAGTACCCAAACTATCTCTTATTCATAAAGACAATAAATAAGCACCTGAACATGGGGAAAACACCTAAGTTCCTATTTATGTAGAAACAACAAAATAAAACATCTGTCACAGGTGTCCATAACAACATAAGAAAATAACTGTCAAATCTATTTTTCAGCTGAAATCTCTAAAGACACACTAAGAAGGGGCAGATGGTTGCATAAGGTCTGATGCAGTTCAAATGCCAAGTCCCAGCCAAGAGACCCAGAACTGCTGTGTTTAAACCCAAGTGCAGGCCAAATTACACACGCTACAATAAGCGTGCCTGGAAATCAAATTGGCTTCCCAAGCATGGCCTAATTTTCCATGTTCACATGCATAAGATCTCTTGGTTGGCCTCACACTGGTGACTAGGTGAGGAGGTAAATCAGGGACAAACAGAAGTAAGTAACATAAGAAATCCCGATTCCTGACCCAAAAAATCCAAACCAAACTGCGCTGATAGTTACAAACAAACAAGAAGACCCTCCTAATTACAGAACTGGGGAACAACCAGCAGAAGAGAGCCAAATGCTCAGTATTCAGCAACTGCCTCCCCAGCCCCTCCCAGAGCCCCCTGAGGCCACTCCTGTGTGCTCACCTGGACATTCTGCACCGGGCAGTCCCTCTTGGCCAGTTTGAATGCAAAGTAGGAGACCTGATAAATGTCAGGTCTCTTATCAGGGTCTGGCTCAAGCATATACCCTTGAAGAGACAGAGATGCTGAGGTCAGAGCAGCAAGACACAGATGCAGCGGAGCCAGCTGCAGCAGCACATCAGACTTGATACAACAAAGGACTTTTTTGTGCTGGGGGTGGGGAGGCCCTGGCACAGGGTGCCCAGAGAAGCTGTGGCTGCCCCTGGATCCCTCCAAGTGTCCAAGGCCAGGTTGGATGGGGATTGGAGCAGCCTGGGAATAGTGGAAGGTATCCCTGCCCATGGCAGGGGTGGCACTGGATGGGCTTTAAGGTCCCTTCCAACCTAAACAATTCCACAACTCTACATTTGGTACAACCAGGTGCTAACACGGTGTCCTGTCCGCTTCAAAGCACATAGTCAGTGCAGGCTCAGCAGGGCTGAGCTAACCACAGGCTCAGCTGGGAACAGGGCAGGACAGTCAGGATGGACCAGGACATATTTTCCAACAGAGCTGTGACCTGCAGCTGCTACCGAAGCCTCTGGGGCAAGGAGGGGAAATGCTGCCTGGTCAGGGAATAGCATTGGATGGGACTGGGCACTTCCAAGTGAACCCACAGGAAAAGGGCTTGATCCAGCCCTGGTGTGTCAAGCAGGGCAGGAAGACAGGGCAGTCACAGGCACCACTGCAGATACCCCCACATCAGCAAAGAAAATACCAGCCTGCTGTGCAAACACATCCAACTCTGTGTGAGTCAAGATTGTGGTTAGGAAAAGAAAAAAAATCAAAAGCTGTGCGGGAAACAAGAGAGCTGCCCCAGCTTTGCCAATAGTGCACTGTACACTTAATTACACATTCACTCTAGTCAGTGGGATATTTATAAATCATTTCAGTTCTGTTTCCCAGTTCACAGAAGACTAATTCTTATCACTAGCCTAAGTCACTGTGGTCTTTTCAGTTCCTTCTCCAAACAGATTTATTACTGCAGAAATACGTCTCTGCATAAATAGGCTTATTGTGCAAGTTTCTGTAGGACTCAAACCAAACGGTTGTCTGTGTTCCTGCCTTTCCACAGAGCTCACTCCAGCCTGGCCAAACAGAAATCTCTTTGTCATGACCATCTCTCCAAGAGTGATCTCCTAAGCTACTAAAAGATCACTTTAACTACCGCTGTGTGCAAGCAAGCCTCGGAAAAGGAGAGAAAAACTGATGGTTTTACTGTAGGGGCAGGGGATATAAGACCAAAACCCCTGCACTGTTTTAGACCTGTGGCAGTTGGCGGCAGCACCACCAGACACTCACGGATGAGGCAGTGCATGTCCTGGGAGTGCCGGGAATTGTCTGGAATGGTGAAGTTGCCATCACAAATGGCCACCTGGCTCTCCCCAAAGGGCAGGGTGAAGTAGCACAGCTTGTACAGCAAACAGCCCAGGGCCTGCAGAGAGAGAACAGGGAAAGGATTCACCAAACTGAGCCAAGCAGGGCACGGCACGGAGCAGGGAGGGTCCTGGGGATGTCAGGTCTGCACCAGCACCCTGTGAGGGACCTGAGACAGGCACAGCTGCAGGGGAAGATGAACACATGCAGAGCTCTCCCTCGTTAGGCTGAGACACTGATCCGGGGGATTGCTCATCATCACACTCCCCACAGCTCAGCAGAGCGCAACCCTTCGTGTCACTGAACAGGCCAAGCCTTTCTGCCACACACTGGGAGGAAAGAGCAAAGTAACAGCACAAATAAACAACAACCATCATTGTTAATACAGCTATTCCGACAAAGAGAAACCCAAACTGTTTCCAAGATTAAGTTCAAACAACCTTTCAACAGCTATAAATAAATGCCAGGGAAGTATAGCTCACTCTGCAGGCTGCCAGGTTCTACCACCCTTCCCTCTACTGCCATGCTGCTTTTGGCAGCAAGAACCATCACTTTTATTGCAAAAGAAAACACTTTTTGCACAAAGGGCTAATTATGAAACACCCCCACCATCTCAGAGGGGGGAGCAGGAAACATTTCCTAATCCTAAGAAACACATCACCAGCTCATCTCTTTTGTCACAGGGTTTCACAATGAAGTTGCACTCTGGTTTAAAATAACCTTGATAAGATTTAAGGGAAAGGGAGGTTTCCAGCAGGACAAGCACTGGAACAGGTCGGGAAGCTGAGGCCCCACTGTGCTCACCACCACACACTGCTCTGGACACGCTCCAAGTGTCACTGGAACAGAATTCCTGCCACGCCAGGAGGAGCAGAGCCTTTGGATCTCCCCCTTGCCACATTATCACAGGAAGGAGAGCAAATCCTGGTTCTCCGGCTGCCTTTGAGGCCCTGTCCTTTCCCACTGTCACAGCTGTGACCTCCCCTCTCCACTCCCTCCAGCCCAGCGACCCTGCATGGTGCAGGGCTGACCCTACAGACCCCTGATGAAACCTGCTCCCACAGGAGCTGCTGCTTCCCCAGGGCCAGCCCAGCTCACTGCAGACACAGGACTCTCTCAGCAGATGTCACACCAGCAATTCTTCCTCTTGAAGATGCAGAACTATTGAAGATACTTCAAAACTGTCTTTTTCTGCTTCTGCTGTGTTACTTCCTAGCTCAGGGCTCCATAAAACACAAAGCAAGCTCCCAATTAGCATTTTAAACACTTTTAAACACATGCGCTGAATTGCCACTACACTCCAAACAGCACAGACTCCTTCTCACCTCTGTCACACCCAAAGGAGCCTTCCCTCCTCAGCCAGATTAGCTAGGCCTGGATTCCACCGCAGCTGGATTTTGTTCTCACCATGAAGAGCATGGCAGGATTGCCCTGATCATCAGAAACAGTGCAGAAGTTTGGCCTTTGGCCAATTTGACAACTCAGTCCTGTGTCACACAGAATCAGCACACTGCTGCTGCTGGGGGCAGGGCCATTTTCTCAGGTTTCTACTCAATTCTGACCAGAACTTTGATTTCACACACTAACAACCCAGCCCAGGCTCAATGAGCCACAATACTCTGAATTTTCTGGTTTAACTCTTAAGACATGAAATCACGTTTGCCCTATCCAACCCTGGAGTTTCAGCTATCTCTAAATTCAAACCACACAGGAGGAGTACACAGGTCTTCTCCACCAGCCTCCCTGCTCAGCAGGAACTCATCAGACACATCATCAGAGGAACTCTTCATTCAGAAACTGCCCAGGCTCTTAGAAAAGGAGGCCAGCCCCATTTCCCTGCCATGGCAATGGAAGCAGCCTGGCTGGAGGATGCCCAGTAGTTCCCATACGTACCCATATGTCTGCTTTTGTAGTGATGAGTTTGCCACTGTACAGGTTGACCATCTCTGGTGCTCTGTAGGATAGCGTCGTGTACCTGCAGGGGAAGGTGAATTAGGGAGTTCACTATGCATTTTCACTATGTCATATTCCCAAATAATTCAAAATTCACTCTTTCCCTATTCATTTCAAGAAAAGGGATGCTAAAGATATATATTGTAAAAATCTTCTAACAGCATCACCTGCTACACACTTCAAACAATAAAACACTCCTCAAACTGCCCTGGGAAGCCAAAATAGTAACCACAATCCTTTCTCTAAAGCCCAGAATTCACCACAAAACTATACAGGCATTTTAAGAACCAGAACAGAAACATTCAAGGATTTAAAGCATTAACAAGGTCAGTAATCAAATGTCCTCTGCAATGCCCTCGCTGCAGGGCTGTGGCCAACTGTATTACTGAGACTAACTGGATACATGGCTCCTAAAAAGCAGATTTCCACACCAGGACTCCTTCTCAGAGCCACTATAAGCAAGCAAGTGTACCTCAAACTACAGCAAGAATCTGCCTCATCCTAACAGATCACAACAAACAGAAAACCTGGAAATTGCTCCAGAGATTACGAGGCTCTTCTGATAAGACTTCCTAGCAGCAGGTCTGTCATTTCTGCCTGCTGCTTACCCTGATCACAGGAGTGCATTGCCAAAGGAAAAGGTTTTGTAGGCTTAAGTGTACAAATAGGGCATTCCAAGGAGACTGCAACGCCGGATTAGGAGCACTCTGAAAACTTCAGTCAAACAAATCTAGGAAATCCGGGCAGGTGTAGCTGAATCCCAACAAAAAAGAGGCATCTGGACACATTTCTGCCTAGCCAGAAAGTTGAACTAACAGGTGTGGCAAGTTTGCAGCAGTGATGTTAAAACTAAAGCAAGGCCAAGGCCCTGGAGTGTGCTCCATCCCTGATCCAGGGCTCACTGAACCGCAGGTGAACTCCCTTTTTTAAAAAGCACCAAGGGGCACCAGAGATGCTGCCACGACAGCTGGCAGTGCATGGGGCAGGAGGAGGAGCTGGGTTAAATCCCTCCAGGACCTGACACTTCCCATGCAGAGTAAGGATCAGCCCCAGTCAGTGCCTGGATCCATGGAGAGGGGAGCTCAGGGAGGACGGGACTGTGCCATCCATCCCTGCCTGGAGCTCGGAGAAGCCGAGACAGATGAAGGACAGAGACAGTCTGACCCTGCACAGGACAGAACAGGTCACTGCCTCGCTGAGGTGGGGCTGCTTCTCCGCATTAATCTCACTCTTCCAGGTCCAAAGCAATTACATCAAGCTCAATTTACTGTTTCACCTTCCCCCAGGCACTCATTCACCTGCAGCAGACACTGCCATGCAGCACAGCCAATCTGCTGCAACAGGCTCAGCAAAATTAATCCCAGCACAAGAAAAAATTACCCTTCAAATACAAATTACAACTGAGCTGAAAAGGCAAAGCACACTTACTTCTTGATCTCCTCCTCGACCGCATTCACCCCTTCTGTTTGAGGGTTCTGGAATTTGTTTGTAGCACTTCCAAAGTCACACAGGACGTAGTGGCCACGGTCATGCAGCAGGATGTTTTCAACCTGGGAGCATCACAGACAGACACGGAATCACTCAGACAAAAAAAATATTCAGGGTTTGGGTTTTTTTCAGATGAGTCAAGGTTTTAAGTGCCTGAAGCCATATCAGACACATCTGACACTAAAGCCTAACGTGACAGCAAAGAAAATGGGCATCAAAACTCTGTCACATCTCCTAAAATAGAAGTCAAATCATGGAAGCACAGTTGTAACACAGCCTTCCATCCTGCCACCCCTTCCTTCTCTCCTCCTGCAAGCACATTTCTTTGCCTCCTGTAAGACTTCAGGACAAGAACTGCATCGCAGTGCCTTTGGAGCTCACCTTTCCTGAGCTACTGTGCCCCTGGTCTGGCATCTGAATTGGGGACAGGAAATTCAAGCTGTCCCAGCTTTACAAAGGGCTGTAACTCCTCACTGTGGGGCAGAGGGGAGGCAAACAAATAACACACACACACACACATTTCCACACTTTATGAAATTAAAACACATCTCCAGGTCTTTGCCTGCATTTTACCTGTCCCTAAGGGTCTCGGTTCAAAACAAACCTCAGCTCATGCTCATATTTATTTGCTTGTTCTCAGAGTCTGCAGTCCCTAAACTGGGGCTGTAGCAGCAGAGGTTCCCCCAGACTGCTGAGAAGACCACTTTCCTTCAAATATTATTTGGCACCTTGAATCAGGCAACAGAAACAAATGCTGAAACAAATACCTGGGACAGCTGAAACAAATAAAACCAGCAGACACCTTCTCCTCAATAGTCACAACTGTGCATTAACAAAAATCTACCTTGCATCCACCTAAGAAAACTGCCTGTTTCAATGCTGACTTAAAATGTGTAAAACCCTGTGTTCAGATCTTTGCATTGGCAGAGCATCCCTTGCTCCAACTCCTCATCTGTGCAGTAGCATTAACAGCATGTTCTCTGGAGGGAACACATAATTTTTCATGTCTTTATCTTCAATCAGTATCAAATGCTCAGATACAACAACGAGATCAAACATACTGCTCATACAGTTCAAAATAAAACAAAATCAGCACATAAGCGTTTGCTAATAAAACCCTTTGGAAGCAGAGCTCCCCATCGAGGATGATCTTTACAAGAAGGAAAGAAAAAGAAGGAGTCAGCATTTTAAGCATCAGAAAGTGCAGCCGAATTAGAGCAGCTGAGAGGGAGAACATTGGCTTGAAACCAAGGGTTAAACACCCCCCTTCCCCCTCTGCCATCCATCTGCTTTGAATAAAGCACTGCACACAGATGTTCTCCCCAGCAGATCAACACTGGCAACGTTATTCCCTGCTCCCTGCAAATAGTCCTCCAGCACTTCCCCAAGAGTCCTCCCACTTGATCTGGCTGAGAAGTCTGAGGTGATTTTTCACTGAAACATCCTGTAAGGTTTGTTAAACATCAGCATGGGAATATCCAGCAACCAGGTTTGATCAGCAAATGCCAGGAGAAGAAAAAAAATAAACACAGCAAAAGAAATTACTGCTACCCACTGCCAGACCAGAGAAAAAATGTCTTTAAAAGGAGTATGGAGGTGTCTTCTTCTGGTCAAACACTCAGAAAAATGCACTGCAGCTTCCAGCACTGCTGAGCCCTGGTAACTCTGGCTGCAGCCTTTGACATACCCAGCACAGTCAGATTTAGACCCCAAACAAAAGCCTTTAAAGGAGATGATAAGCTGTCCTAAGTTTTGCTGGTTATGGAGTGTAGTCAGCTTCAGTCTTTCCAAATTAAATGCTTCTTTGCGAGAACAGAACCAGAGTAATAAAAATCACTGCAGAGATGTGCTGGGGAGGGATGAGGATAGAGGTTTTCTTTAGCTAACGGATGTGACCCTCTCCTGAGAGCAATGGCTTCAAGGCCAGTACTCCTGAGCTCAGGTAATGATCTGGGAGGGATGTGTGACCAGGGCACACTTCCTGGCTGCTTTCCAGCACTGCCAGGTCTCTTCAGAGATGTCGCCACTTCCCTTTCTCCCCTGGCACTGCTCACTGTTTACCTCTGAAAGCCAATGCAGTGTTTGATGGTACAGAGTGAGAGCCACGTGGCACTGACTGATTTTGGCATAGGCACACTCCTGCCATGGCCAGCACAAGGGTGTACCACAAGTGAGGGGACAATTTTACAGCTCACACTCGACAAACAAACCCTCCTAACAAATTCCAGGCAAAGGCTCGTTGGTGGCATCAGGGCAAGACTTGGCATTGCAAAGAGTGATGGACGGCAGTGAGATGACAACAGCACAGAGGGAATGTCTCATCACATCACAGCAGGGCTACACTGTGAGGGCTCCTGCTGGAATAAAAGCAGAAGAAACTACATCCTCATCCTGAGAGAACTTCCTGGGCACTGCAGAAAGCAGGGAAAGGAAGAAAGCATTTGGATCAACAGCATTCTCTGGGTTGACTGACACAGTTTTTGAGTGTGTCCTGCTGCATGTCTGCTACAGAAAAATCATCCTCTCATCTGCCATCCAGTCACCTGCTCCTGCAACCAGGTGGGTTCAGACCAGCAGAAGCACCACACACAGAAATGGGAGAGCTCTCCCTGCAGAAATCAAAGCTGGTCCTAAGATGGCATTTTGAACAACACAAGCTATGGAATGTGAGACTGGAAAGACAACATTAAACAAGAAACAAACCATGCAAACAACTGCCACCAGGTGTGGGGTAGTTGTATAAATGTTAGCATCAGCCCTAGGCAGATTTTTCCCTCCCTAAACCCTGCTCCTCTGGCGTCTGACAGGTTTAGTTTCTTATATAGATCCCAACTTAGCAGCAGAGACTTCCCAAACACATGATAACAGACTGCCCTAAGGTTTGGCCATTTGTTCTCTGCTGTGAAAAGGCCCAGCCTAAAGATACAGGAATTGTTCTTATTCAGCGAGGAGGAAAAAAGTAAACTTCTTAGGGACTGTCCTGCAGGAGCAATGGCCCTTGAACCCTGAGGGTGAGGAAAATACCTGCAGGAACAAGCACAGGTAACCACTCAAAGCAGACCTACTGCCAGCAGGCTGACGCTGCCTCACAGGGTCCAGACTGGGGCAGAGGCAGCACACAAGGTGCTCCCTCATTTTTAGGAAAATGCAGCATCAATATACACCTGGTCTGCGGCAACCAAAGCACCTGAAACTAAACATCACAGTCTGTACTGCACAGCAGGCAGTGACACAGCACCCGAATCAACCACCAGCCCAGGAAGGGACACCTGAACACAACCAGGGGTGACACAGGATCTGTTTGTGGTCCTTACTCACAGTGCCATGTCCCCTTTTGCCTACAGACATTCTGGGTAAAGGTGCTGCTGTCCCCAGCTGCTGGTCACTTCCCACCAGCTGGGGACTGTGCCAACAGGAGGCTGTTCTACTTCAGGCAAAGCCTCTGGGTTAATTCAAAATCAGAGCCAGGGGCCACTGAAATTCCTCCAGCTGCACTTGTCTGAAAGGGCTGAAAGCTTATTCACAGCCTTCCTTCTGCTGGCAGAGCTCTCTGGGCAGAAACCTCCGGCACCAGAGCAACATCAACGAGCTGGAAGGCAAAAGGCCTCCAAACCCCAGGCAGCTGCCTGCAAAGCCAACATCTGCCCCCTCTTCAGCAGGGTTATAGTCACCCCAAGAAAACACCTACAAAATGGATGTCCCTTCTTACACCCAGAACCTGTACAAAACTTCTCTGACCCTTAATCTAATCTCTCTTGGTTTTGTAACTCCGCCTTGAAAGTATTTCATTTTAACACAAATAAAGTCAAAATACATATAAATATCAATTCTGTGTTAGTACTTAGATCCTCAGAGGTCACCATGACAGAAACAATACACTACTCAAGCAGAAAATGCCTCCAAGCAGAAAAGAGCCAACTCTGACTCTGACTCTGGGCAAGCTTACCAAGAGTCAGCCCTCGCAAAACCTCCCCGGACTCAGGCAGGCAACACTGGGGTGGACACCAGCCCCAACAGCCCATTTCAACTGCAACTTAGGGCAGAAAGCAACACTCCAGATCAGCTCACCAACCCAGCACAGATGTCCCAGATTTATTTCCCCGCAACACACTGAGTTTGTTCTTTATTAAATCCCCCAGGGATTCACCAAAAAGGTAAGGGCAGGGGTTAATGTCAGCTGGGGAGGTTCCTGTTCCTCATCCTCTCACCCCAGTTTTCCTGACCTATACAAATGCCTGCAAGCTGCCCACCGACTTTACAGCTTCAAATCCAGGACTCAGATTGGTAAGAGATCACCAATTTCCCCCAGGAAAGAGACAGAGGAGTTGCTTCTGTATCCAAACCGACTGAGCAGTGGCATTGCTGACATTTCAAACATGCCAGAGCACACCAAACCCTGAGGATCTTTTCCCCTGCTCTACCTGGCTCTCCTCGGTACATGTGGCATCTTTGGCTCCTGTAAAACAATGGCCAGTGGCACAAACAAACATCTGTGAGGGCTCTGAAAACAGAACCTGCTCCACAAAGCACATCAGAATTTCAAATGCACACAGCAGCCTCCTTCTTGGCTGAATATTTCATTCCGGCATTTTACAAGCTTGTTGAGAGCAAAGGGAACATCTTTTTGTTTGCTTGATTACAGGCATGGGATTTTCCCCAAGCTGTCCCCGCTGGCCCAGCTCTGTTCCCAACTAAGCACACAGTTTTACAACATACTTTCACGGTCAGAGCTCCAGAGGCCACTTCCAAAACCTCCTAAGGATTCCTGCCCCAAGGCCAACACTTCTTGAGAGTTCCTTCTAATCTGGGTCCAGGAAACAACATCACAGCACGCTTTTTGTGAACTACCTTCAATAAGAAGTGTTTCAGGACACTGTGAATAATTCATCAGGTACATTCTGGCACACGTGCAAGCTAGAATTATTCACAAACATTTGTGTTTAAATAGATCTACAGATTGCAAACATACGGTAAGTAGCACTGAGAGGCTCATTTCTTCTTTTATCTTCCAGTAGAGAGGTGTGTTTATGCCCACTTTTCCTCATTACTAGCAAGAGGAGCACAGCACTGGGGCATGGGCAGCCAGCAGACATGGTGAGGAGGATGCACCCTCCCTGCTGCACCCGCGGGGCCACAGCTCACCTTCAGATCCCTGTGGATGATGGGAGTCTTGCACTGGTGCAGCCTGGCCACAGCCTCACAGGTGTCACAGAAGATCTGCAGGACCTCGCTCTCGGTGAAGCCGGTCTGCAGGCGCTGGTTCATCAGGTTCACCACCTGCCCCCCTGGCACGGACAGAATCACAGCAGGGACAGTGAGCTCTGGCCATCCCAAATCTCAGCAGGGACAGGGAGCTCTGGCCATCCCAAATCACAGCAGGGACAGGGAGCCCTGGCCATCCCAAATCACAGCAGGGACAGGGAGCCCTGGCCATCCCAAATCACAGCAGGGACAGGGAGCCCTGGCCATCCCAAATCACAGCAGGGACAGGGAGCCCTGGCCATCCCAAATCACAGCAGGGACAGGGAGCCCTGGCCATCCCAAATCACAGCAGGGACAGGGAGCCCTGGCCATCCCAAATCACAGCAGGGACAGGGAGCCCTGGCCATCCCAAATCACAGCAGGGACAGGGAGCCCTGGCCATCCCAAATCACAGCAGGGACAGGGAGCCCTGGCCATCCCAAATCACAGCAGGGACAGGGAGCCCTGGCCATCCCAAATCACAGCAGGGACAGGGAGCCCTGGCCATCCCAAATCACAGCAGGGACAGGGAGCCCTGGCCATCCCAAATCACAGCAGGGACAGGGAGCCCTGGCCATCCCAAATCACAGCAGGGACAGGGAGCCCTGGCCATCCCAAATCACAGCAGGGACAGGGAGCCCTGGCCATCCCAAATCACAGCAGGGACAGGGAGCCCTGGCCATCCCAAATCACAGCAGGGACAGGGAGCCCTGGCCATCCCAAATCACAGCAGGGACAGGGAGCCCTGGCCATCCCAAATCACAGCAGGGACAGGGAGCCCTGGCCATCCCAAATCACAGCAGGGACAGGGAGCCCTGGCCATCCCAAATCACAGCAGGGACAGGGAGCCCTGGCCATCCCAAATCACAGCAGCGACAGGGGGCTCTGGCCATCCCAGTCACAGCCCCCCAACATCCCTGGCTGCTCCTCAAACCGGGGCTCCACAGTCAGCACACGAAGGGTTCCAATTAAATTCACAACAAACCTTCCCTGGATGCTTTTTGCAATCTGCTTACTCAGCTTGTTTCATTTCCCTACACCCCAGGGGTTTGCAGAACCTGTGTGCAGGTGTTACAGCTCATCTGGGCTCTGAGCAAACCTTCACACCAGCTCCCACAGCCCACCTTGCCCTGGCTGTGTCAGCACTCAAGTCATTCTAACTAAGCCATGTAATTTTCTTTTTTTTCTTCCAAACAAAACTTAGTTTGTCTGACTAGAGGAATGAAAGGCTGAATTTGGGGCACCCACACTCCACAGATTAAGGAAGCAAGAGGAGGGAGGGAGGGAGACACTCACAAAACCCACACATTAAGTGGCTTGGCTAAAGTTGTTGACTGGCAAAGAAATTAAAAATCCATCTGTAACAAGGGAAACTCTGGACAAACAAGGCAAGTTTTCATGAACGAGCCCTGAATTTGTCTCAACTTTGAGGTTTTGTTGCTGTCAAGGTTTTCCAAAACAATCCAGAGATTCTTTTCTCCTCTAAACACCCTAGACAGACAGAGAAACACTCCTTTCTGAAGCTCCAGAGAAGCAGTACTGTATCATTCCACATCACATGTGCTGGAAAACTTTCATGGTAGGAAAGAAAAGCTCACTTTAATGAATACTACAGCTGTTAACATTTTACACTCAAAATTAATGCAGTTCTGCACACAAAGACACTGATTTGGTTTGGAAACTGTTGACCACAAAAGGAAAGTAACAAGGGAAAATCAGTGTGTAACAACCATTGCAGTGGGAATGCTGCAGACAGTCGCCAGCATGTGCTCAGCACAGCATCTGGCAAGAGCCACGTGAGAAGTGCCACCCTGCAGCTCCTCAGAAAGATGGATTTTACTTCATTAGCCCAAAATTTGGGTACTGCAGCTGGGGGGTACATCTGAATAACTCAGGTTTGTACCGCCCTCCACAGTTGGCTCTGCACGTGGAGCTGAGCAGGGATTTACCAGCACTGCCAGGCCTAGTGCTTACAACAGGTCTTGTCATGCTTAGGTTTAAGCAGAAAGAGAGCTTATGGAGTGATTCCTTCAGCAAACCTACACACAAAGTTCTTCCTTTCACCAGCAAACAAACCCAGTGCAAGGCAGTCAAGATTCCTGCATCAAAGCAAAGCAGCAAAGAGGACATGGCAGAAGAGAAACCTGCACTGGGCATGTTTACACACACCTACACGTCCTTGCTACATTTGAGCTCAAAGCCAGACAGGCCCAAAAATACTGATTTCCATCGGCTGCCACCATCCAAACCAGCCACCGGCTTCTGAAGTCACTTGGCCAAAACATTACTTTTGCTAAGTAATGCCTCCTGCAAGAGGCATTTGAGCCCAGCACACACGTCACGTTCCAAACACCACATCCCAGCCACAAAGATCAAAGCTTTGGGACAGCGGGAAGAGCCTGTCTGGCTACAGACAGCCAAGCAAAGAGGTCAGAGGTAAGAGGAATGCTTTTTGGCTCCCCATTATCCATTTCATGCTTCTTCCAGAACAATCCTAAGCCAGGCTGATGTGGATCAATGCTTGCAATGAGACTAAAGTGAAGAAAAATTACATTCCTGGCAGTTTTAGAGGAGCCACTTCTTGTGTGGACCATTCTACAGACAATAGCAAGATGTATTTAAGGGTTCTCCTTCACAACAGAGAGGAATCCAGGACCACCCTGGGCAGCAGCAAGGATGGTACCAATCCCATTAGCTGAGTCAACACAGCCTCATGGGTCATCCACTTCTCTACCCTCAGTCCTGGTTTTGCTCACCTCAGAACAGCTTCCTGGCAGCTTGGGAACAGCTCTTTCTTCAAAAAGAAGATGTTGTGCAAGTTCCCTGTCAGCACTGAAGGACAAACCCACCCATGACCAACACGCCAGGCCCCCACTCACCCCGGCAGAAGTCCATCAGGATCAGCACTTCCCACACGTCCCCGCTGCTGACAGAGTTGATACTGGAGTCGATGTACCCCACAATGTTCTTGTGGCCAGACAGATCCCGCTGCAAGACAGACAAATTCACACCATGGACCAGCCGTGCAGAGTGAGCAGCATTTTCATCTGGTTCCTCCACACTGCACAAGCTTCTGTCACTTGGGATTAATCATCCTGCAGAGCTTGAGCAAACCTGAGGTCTGTGTCTACCTGATTTCCTTCCAGAAGGATCTGAGACAAACAGCAGAGGAACAGCCAACCTGATGAATTAACTTGCTCAGGACTGGTCCAGATTTTGGCACATTCCCTGAGGTGGCCCAGGCCAGGCCCCAGGAGCTGCTCCTCCACTACAGGAGGGGAGAACAGGGCCGATGGTGGCGGTGGCCATGCAGGACTTGTTGGCCTTATTTGTCTCATCTCCTTCCAATTCTTCTGCTGACAAAACATCTCAAATCTTCACATTAAAAAAAAAAAAAACCACTAAAACAACAAAATAAATTTTAACCTTGCTTTTAGAAGTGCTTTATTTTAAGTAACTTAACGGATTAAAGCACAAGTTCTCATATCAACAACTTGTCACAGAATCACAGACTGGCTTGGGTTGGAAGGGACCTTAAAGATCGTCAGGTTCTGAGCCCCTGCCATGGAGACATGCTGAACTGCAGGGAAAATTTGCTTCTTTGGGACTGCCAGATTCACACACGTTCTCAGCTGTGACAGCCAGTCCAGTTTGATGCTTCGCTTCACCAGTAAAGGAAATCAAGGTTCTGCTGTAACACTGTAGGGCTGCAAAAACTGCAGGTAAGTGTAAAATAATTCCTTATTGCAGAAAAGCTGGGAAAGAAGTGAACATTTCCTTTTAGGGATGCACTGGTTCTTCAAGACACAGACAAGTGCCTGGGATAAGATCCTCCCCAGGAGCAAGCAGCCCTGCCACGTGGGAAGGATCCTCCTCACCCTCACTTTCCATGAGCCACCATTCCAAAGGCACCAAGGACTGGAGACAAGAGAAAGCAGCAGCAAGTGAAACCCAAGTAAACAAGCTTTGTGAGCACAGCTAAACCTTTGATGTGAGATCTAATCTGCCCTTTTCCCACGTAGCCACAGGGATGCCAAACCAAGCCCAAAGCTTCCCTGCATTATCATAAACTACAGCAGTTCACTTTAAAGGTATTAATCTAATTAAAAGCTACTTCAAAAATCACACCCAGAATCGCTACAGGTAGGAGTTTCTGATATGAAGATCATCTACCCCAAACCTGTACCTCGTGTGGTAAATTCACAAAATGAGGATTTTATATTTCCTTCCCCACCTGGCAGCTGCTCTAAATGCTCATCAGTATCTTGGAATACAACTTCAAAAATGGCACCTCCCATGTTTACCATGCTGCAAACAAGATTAGGCAAATCTATTTGGATCACCTCCATTTTATCTTTGTTTAGAGAAGCTAAGTTTAAAACAGCTATTAAAAATAGCTACCCCATCATATAAATCCTTGTGTCCAATAATAAAGAGAAACATCCCGGAGCTTATTACAAATACTTTACATTTCAAAAGCCCTGGCAGCAACTACCCCACAAATACTGTTTTTAATCTACCAACCTCACCGATGCAGAGATAACCTTCATCCTGACCCAAAGGATTAGAAGATGTTGTGATACAGATATATCTCAGGATGGAGGTCGGTCATTCATGCACTCATTTCAGTTTAGAGATATCACAACCAGCAGCCTTTTCTGATCAAGTTTAAAAGGCTGAAAACTTGAGCTCTCAACTGAAGATTGTGAGACTTTCAATTCCAACAACCCCCCACCATGCTCACCTCTTCAGCCCTTCCTTTTCCCATTAAGCCATGCAGTTCTCCCCCCATTTTCCTGAAATTCCTTGGGTTTTTTTCACGTACCAGGTTTTCCTTGTCCACTGGAACTATTTACTTTTGAAACAGCTCAGCACTAGATTTTCACACAACTTCAGGGGTCAGATCTTTCCACACAAAGGCCATTTTTGCTAGGAAAATGCACAGTTTGTGACCTGATGCTACAGACGTCACAAGCAGAAGGTGACCAGGCTCCCACCCCACTGCATTCCAGCCTGAGGCCCCAGCACAGAGCGGTCACTCACCATGATCTGGATTTCTCTCTTGCAGACCTGCAGGTCATACTCATTATTGACGTACATCCTCTTCAGGGCACATTTCACCCCATTGCTCGTCCTTACCAGGAACACAATTGCAAAGCCACCTGTGGAAGACAAAATCACCTTTCATTAACAAGAAACCTCTTCGTCTTTGCTCCCAACCCCGTCCCTGCCAGGAGAGTACAGCAGGAAGAGGGAGGGCTCTGAGCAGCTCCCACCACTCTATGGGGGGAATGCTCCTTCCCATGCTCATCTCCGGAGCTTCATCTCTGCCTGGATCTCTAGGAACTAAAAGGGATCCACGGGGGTAATCTTCAATTAGTGGCAACAAAGTTAACATTTACTATCTCCATAAAAACAAGCAATTACACCAGCTCCTGGTCCTGCTAGACAGTCTCTCATTGCTCCGTTAATTCCCATTATGAAGAAGAAAGCTGAAGGACAGCAATGCTGCCTTGGACAGAAATCAGAGCTACAGATCACCCACTGAACCACCAAAGGCCCAAACTTAAAAGGCTCTGCATCTTTGAAGCATCTAAGTTACATTACAATGCTGATTTGTGCAAGAAGCAGAAGAAATAGCTCCCACATGAGGTTTGATGTTAATGCTTTTAAATCAGGACAGAAGAACAAGGGAAAAACCCACAATTCATTCTGTGGTCATTACTATTAGTAAAGTCAGGACTCCCAGGATAAACTGACTTGTTTCAGATGAAAGCCTTACATCTCTGTCAGCTCTCCATCCAAATACACAGGTTTACATTTGTAGTCCTGGCAGAGATAGGAAGATGACAGAGGATGGAGGGATAGAGGCATCAAAACCTTCACACCTGGCACCGGAGATCAGAATGAATTTGGGCAGAATGGCACAGATCCAAGTAGCCAGAAGGGCTACACACTGGTAAAAAGGGAGGTACAATGACGCTGCTGATGCTACAACCCAACAGCACCTCATGTGCTCTCCAGCACCTTATACTGCACCACGTATTTATGTTCAAGGACTCGCAAAGGCTCAGCTCACGAGTGAGTGACGTCTTCAGAAGTCCCACTACAAGGAGAGCAGCAGTTACGCACCATAGAAGTCAAGTCACATCCCAAAGAGTTCCCTTTTCCAAGTCTGAGCCCTTCAGGGAATCCCACTCTTCACAGGCTGCCAGAAACCACCAGATCCCCACCGCACACAGTTCTCCTGGACATGTTTCTGCCTCACGCTTATCCAGCACTTGCAGGGGTTGCCACACTTGGCTAAAATTTACTGTTAAAATAGGTGACATATGACCAGAAAAGAATGAAAAAGAGCAAATAACCAGACAACACTGCTGTGTTTAATGTACAACTCTCTCTGTTTGTTATCTATGACTTTTATGAGATTACAGCCCCTCTTCCACACCGACACAGGGGTTACATATGCAGGTGCCACACCTGCGAGCATGGGAACTGCTCAGCAGAAATCTCTCTTAGCAGGCAAACCCTCCATTTTACACAGCACAGTTTGCCACAGAAACGAGAGCAGGGTTTTCGAGGAAGCCCCACTGACTTTTAGAAGCAGCGCCAGAGATGCAGCAGAAAGATGCAACAGAAAGAAGAAGCAAAACAAACAAAAACCCCAGTCCTTCCCCCGCAAAAAAAAAGCATCAAAACTTCAATTAAAGGTCTTGAGAACTATACCCAGGCTGCAAAATGGACATTCAAATTCAGAAAACTGGGACATGGCCCTGGGATGCAGCACGTCACAGCTGCTTGAACCCCCTCGCAGCTCTAGAGGGGCCTCTGTGCACAGTGCTCAATTCAGACCCAAAAATAACCCTGACTCTCTCCCCGAAGCTGCTTCAAGTTGAAGATCTCAAATTACAAGTCATTTTTAAGAGCTTCTGAACCCACAGTAGTAGCCTTATTGTTCTCCCCAGCCACATTTGTCTCGTGTTTGGAGAACAAATTCGCACATCCCGCTGTGACTCTTTAGCCCAAAGGGTGGCTGTGGAAAAGAGTAACACAGCACTGCACTGATCTTTCTTCCTCCTCTTATAACCCACAATGGAGCCAGAAAGAAATAAGGGACCATAACCAACGCAATTTTCCCAAACCCTACTTTCCTAACAGTCTATGTTTTTCAGAATTATTGGAGAGATCAGGCTTGGACTTCTTTTTTTTTTTTTTTTTTAATTTCTGTACAAAACTTCTGTGGATGTCAGAAAAATACTAGAGAAAACATTAAAAAAGAAAAAAACAAAAACCAAACAAAACACCAAAGAATTGGTTTTTCAAAGTTTATTACAGTCTCAGCCATCCTGAAAACTTTTTGGAAGTCACAAGACTGGGTCTTCCCTTCCCCCCAAATGTGCAGTCAGCCATGAGAAGGCCCCACTCCACTCCAGGGGCTCAGTTCCCTTTTCCCAGCTGTGGCCAGGCCAGCAGGATATGGGATCTCTGTTTACAGTGCTGTGCTCAGCAGAAAGAAACACGAGCTGAGCAGCAAAAATAGATCAATTAAACTTTTTTTAAAAAAAAAAAAAAAGGCAGCTCCACTAACCCTCAAGAACCTCCTTCTCCTCCTCCCAAATCTTTGCTTCAGCTGAGTGGGACGGGAGCCTCTTCAGACCAGCTGCTAATGCCTCACTAGCACAGGCCCCTTCCCTCTACCAGGATACTGGGCTAATTAACAAAGTCACCTCCAGAACACCCTTGTTAGAATATGCACATCATGCAGAAGCCAACTGGCACAGAAAACTACAGTCTGTGCAAGGGAGAACACAGATAAAGCATCCTGAGAGCTCAGAGGAAAGAGATGTTCATAATATTAAAAAATAATAATAGGAATTGAGCTAATGGGTTTTGATACAGGACTGAAACATCAACACAGACTCGTGGCCTGGAGTATCTTCCAAATGCAGCAGGGAGACAAAAATGCATCAGGTGAAGCCACATCCCAGGAAGAGGAACCCGCAACATCTGCACTTAGAGAAGTCACAGTAAAATTACACCTCATGTCCTTCTCTCCCTCACCTTTGACTCCTGCAACTTCAGCTGAAAACACCACACATGAAGAAGATGTGCAAAACCATTGAATTTATTTTGTCTGCAAATAAACCCACCAATGTGGCTACTTTATTATTAAGCTCCCACTGACTGCAGATTAAAGCATGACAATTTTGCTACACGTAAAAGCAGCATGGCTCCCTCCAGAGAAAATAGGATTGGTTCCATCGGGGAAAACACAGCAACTTCTACACAGCAATCTAGAGAAAGTGACTGTGCCATCAGAGAAGCAAAATTTGCTGACCCACATCCATTTGAGAGTTTTGCTTTCTATACAACTCCTATGTCATCTGGTCCAACTGCCTCAGTCACAGCAGACCACAGCATTCCTTCCCAGGCTTTGACTGTACCCAGGATTTAGTCCAGAGAGGCACAACACAATCAAGAACTTCTAACTGCCCTCAGGTGGTCACTTCACATTTACATCAGCAGGTGTGGAAACCACCACCCGAGTTTGAATTTATCTGCATTTATTACACCTTCCACTGCTAACTGGCTGTAGCACTCCTAGTCTGGCACACAGAGAAGGAGACTGCAAACAGGAAAACAGCAGGAAGAGAAGGGAAAGGGAAGAAGCACAAAGGACAGCAGCTTCTTGCCCCGCTCTTTGTATGTCTAGAGCCCTCTGTGTGTAAGATCCAAGTCCATCACAGCAGGACCCAATTTTAAGATTATTGAAAACCTTCCCCTCCAACCTGGCCTCTGAAGGAAGCACAGACAGGGCAGAGAAATCAGGCCATCGACTTTCACACAGATTTGTAGGAACGGGGCTTGGGCATATCCACAGGCTGGAGCAGGACTGCTCCTCCCAGGAGTGTTGGGGCTGCAGGTCCTCCCAGGCAGAGTTGTAGGTACATTTGCTTATGGGCTTCTTGTGCCACAGCCTCTGTTACACACTTTTATGTATCTATCTAATTTATTTTGATTTTTATACATATTTTTAATTTATATGTGTTATTTGTATTTTTTTATTTTTATATATATCTGTAGATAGGTAGACAGTGGCAGGGATGCTTGGCTCTCTGTACCCTGGCCAGGGGAGACTTCCTGTCAAGTTCCTGTGCACAAGAGATGTGTCTGGAAGATTTGGCCCATCCTTCACCCCCCAAATGCCCAAAATGTTTATTACTGACTGCTCATGAACTGCACGAAGATAAAGAAAATGGCCACAAACTGTTGCACTGCAGAAAAGATGCAGCATTTTAAGGCTGGGGAGCAGGCCCACAGGTTACTGGCCAGTACACTCGAAGCATTTAAAGTACTTGAAACCTTTTTCTTGGCAACTGTGGCCATCAAATTCACAGCACAAAGCAGTTCAGAATGACCTGTGCTCCTCAGGCCCCTCAGAAGCAGCACTGTTTGTGGAGCAGCCAGCAAACACAGTTCAGGTGTGACAGCAGAGGGGCAGCAGGACCCACCAGATGGCTGAGTGTCCCTCGGCAGCATCAGCCAGCCCACAACAGCCCAAGGAGGGACCGAGCTACCCAGCACCTGGACTGCAGCCAGCACTGCTTCACCAAGACTTTCTGATGGATTTAAGAGTTCCCCTTCACCCAGCACATAGCATTTCCAGCAGAGGAGGGGCCGTTCCCAGAAGCTGGTGGGTGTCTCCTGTGGGTTGCAGGGTGAGGATGGCTGCAGCCCTGCCTGGTCACTGCCCACTCCACAGCCAGGCTTTGCCCAGACAAGTCACCCACCTGAACTCTGTTTTTCACAGTCAGCATCATGCTGAAAATCATATACTTACCTTATCTTTTAACTGCTGACAGCAGGTGAACCCTTCCTCCCTGTCCACTGCACGTCTACACCACCACCACCCCCTCAGCCTCAAGGGCTTTCAGCTTCCAGAGCTCCAGACCACAACCAATTTCTCCCTCATTATTCCAGTCCAACCCCCAACTTGGCTAAATCTGGGTAAAGTTGACAGGAAACAGATCAAAGACAAATTTACAGGCAATTATGATGAAGCCCTGCCAGATGCACATTACAGGACCATTTACTTCTATTCTCAGAGAACAGCAAGACAACAGCCAGGCACTGCCAGCTCCAACGTAAAAGATGATCATCCCAGGATCTGTGCTGCTCCCAGCAGCCAAGGTCAGCTCAGGAGCCTGTGCTACACGTGGCCAGGGAGGGTGGGTCACACACAGGCACAGCTTAGAGGCAAAGTATTCCAGGCACCATGAACACCCGCATCTCTGCTGGCAAAAGCCTCTTTTCCAGTACACGTGTGGAAAGCAAAAGGCACCAGACCAGTGCAGGCTTCAGCTGCAACAGAATAAATAAATCCAGAGACTTGCAAGCGCCACAAGCAAAAAAGCAAGAGCTAAGCCTAAGAGTCACCTCAGAGGACACTTCTACCCTGCACACGTGCCTGTGATTTAAGGTTCTGAAGGAAATTCAACTGTCTTCCCATTCTACCAGCCAGCAAAAGCTAAAATACCATTCCCATTCTAAAACATGAGAAGTTATTCCTGTGTTCATCCTTAAGACATATTAACATTGTTGAGCAGGAAACACACAGCCAGCATTGGGATCACCATCAGCTTAGAGCTACCACTAGCTACAGGGATTTCTCTGGGGAAGCTCTTTTTGTGTCTCTTTGGCACTTTACACCTCAACATCATGGAAACATGGTGTTGCTACACACTGCTGCCTGACTGTTGTTCTTGCTAAAAGGTTTTAGGATAAGCTGAAAAAATACTGGGAAGTTCCAATTATCTCCAGTCAATATAGATGCCAATAAGCAATAAGTTCCAATTATCTCCAGTCAATATAGATGCCAAAAAGCAATTTTCCATGCAGGTTTGTGTCAGGGCACTGGCCAGCTGCCAGCTCTGGTAGTTATGTTTTCAGCCCTTCTGTAATTTCAGCAGGATGCAGAACTCCTCACAGCCAGGCAAGCACTTCTAAACTAGGTAAGAGCAGCTGCACACAGCTGCACGTGATCCCTCTCACCTCCTCCAAGGTAAGGAGACAGCGCTGTGCTGAGTTTAAGGGATTCACGTGGATTGCAAGCCTGGAATCCTCTTGCAGACAGCAAATCCCAGGCAGCCAAAATGCCAACCTGCAACCAAGCACAGCATTGTGGCTGCACGGAATCTGCACCAACTGATGTAACAGTGAGGAAGAACCAGAGAGACACAGGCTCATCCCGTCACCCTCTGGTGACAAGCACCTCCAGAGCTGCTTTTCACTGGAGCCACACATATCAGCCGAGCTCAGCAAATGCTGCGGCCGAGCCATGCTCTGGATACCATCCCCTCATCCTCCACAGACCCACCTGGTCCTTCTGGGACGGCACCACGAGGGGGTGGCAGGGAAACTACCCGAAATGGCTTGTCCTGAGAACCCGCTTCCTACCAGCACCACACCTGTACCATCACACACCATCACCTCCTCAGCCCGGCTCCAGATCTTCCCGCTTGCAGGTAACTTGGAACAGCAGAGAGGAAAACAAGGCACATCCACAGGCAGGTGTTGTGCCTGCCAAACAACAGGTCCCCAGGAAAAGCCTGTTTTCATAGAATCACAGCATATCCTGAATTGAAAGGGACACACATAGATCACCCCAGTCCAACCCCTGGCCCTGCACAGGACAGCCCAAGAATCCCCCCACATTTTGTCCATGCCAGGCCAAAGTAAAGCAAGTTCAGCTGCAGCCCAGACAGTGTTTGAAGCCCCGACTCAACAGATCACTTCACCAGAGTCAATCATAGTCCAGGAACCCTGTGCACACACAGAAAATCAGGTTGGATTTCATGGGATCTGCAGGACCAAAGGCCCTTCCGACAAGCCATCAGTGCTCCCAAAATACACTGCATTCCTGTGCTACCCAGCTACGCTGATCCAACAGCCTCTGCCAGAGACAGCAGGTACACTGACAAAACAGGAACAGCCTCATCCAAACACAATTAGGCAGAACCACCTCCTAAAATCCTGATGACTGTTCCTCACAGAGACATGAGTGCTGCTTGTCCGGGAGCAAAGGAGACACATAGCTCCATTACCTCCCAGCTGCACATCTGAGCTCTGCAATAGCAGCTACAAAAACATCCCCTCGGATGTGTCTTCCCTCCACAAACGTTGTCAAGGTTTTCCTCCAATCATATCCCTCTTTTTTTTTCCACGGCTATGTTGGGTTTGAGCAGGAGTCACTCCTCTTTTCAGTTAAAGCAGTCAAATCATTGGGCTTGAAACTGTCAAGTTACCAATTTCCACTTTCAAAAATAAATTTAAAAATCACTGTTTCATTTTGGATTTTCTTCATCATCCTTCCACAAACAAATTAACAGTACCTGGAATTACCATAGCTCCTGATAAACATTGTGAATGCCACTACAAACTTTTTTCCTCAGGGGTGAAATTCTTTGCCAAGATGGACAAAACAAGATGTGGTTTTCCACTGAATTGTTCCCATCTTGCTGTATTTTAGCTCCATCTCATCCTCCTCAATGTGCTGCATGCAGACAGCCCACTGTGCTTCAGCACTGCAGCTGAGGGGAAGCCAAGTGCTTTCAGATGTCCCCAAAACTGCCCTGGGAACATTCAGCCTCCAGGGACAGCCAGTGAGGCATTTTAAGCTCCAGCTGTACCAGCAGGCACTCAAAATTAAGTGCTCTGCTGAACCAGGCACAAAGTCACTCCATTTGCACAATTCCAATACTTACTGATTCTTATCCATCAAGAATTATGTCATATTTTGCCTTATCTCACCAGCCAGAAGAACTTCCTTAGCACTTACCTTCCTAAGTACAAGGGCAGGCTCACTCAGGTTTTGTTTTTTCCCCACAGTCAGGATGCTGTGATCCAGTTACAGGAAAATCACAGTGACTCCCTTGCATGGGGTGTTTCCAGCTCACCATTCCCAAAGCTTTACTAAAACACAGCAATATGTATTTTCCCCCCAGTCACAGCCACAAGCAGCTGTCATACAGACATTGCACATTACCCATCACTGGACATCATCACCTGGCAACACCAGAACCATTTTCTCTCTGGTGCTGTCCTGAGGAAGCTATCCTGCACCTCTGATTCCTCTAACTGGAGCAAGATACAGCCATTCAAAAAAAAAAAAAAATTCCCCTAATTGTGTATATTCAACAGTCACTCCTTCCAACCCAAACTATTCTATGACATGATTCTTGATCCTAAAGCACCAATGTTTTTGGGTGTCTTTTCCAGAGACAGAGATGGCTACGGCAAACCTCAGCTTTGGAGTCACCACAAAGAAAAAAGGCCAAGGAAAACAGTTTGGCCAAAGTTAAACAATACAATCATCTGTAATTATTTCAGACAACAGCCAAGCTCAGCAGAGTTCTGCAAGCCCATGAGGGAAAAGCTCTCCATGTGCCAGTGCTGCTCCCCTACAGCTCTCCAGGCCAGCTTTCAAAAAAGGTGAAGGGACACTCTCAGCTTGGCTCCCCACACCTCCAAACCCAGGACAAAGACAGACAAGTGACTCCTCTGTAGGACAGGTAGAAGAGGTGCTCTGGGATCCTGTCCTCTGAGCACACTGGGGCTGCTGAGCTGCAGAGACCTTCAAGAAACCTTCCTGTGACTGCTGGGAACTGCTACTGGGACCACACCACGAGTCTTGAAGAGACTCCCCAGCAGCCCTATAAAAAGCACCACTCTGTCCCACAAAGCCAGCAGTGACAGGGAGGAAAGCCAAGGAAAACAGTCCTACTGATCCTGCCTTGTGTCATGATCTGGTGTGACCCTCCACACAAGGAAATATTTGCTGGCATATTTTAATATGGGCTTTTTATTTTAATAATAGCTCCCCATGATGGGCATTAGGATTACAGTGCTATTTTTGTGGCTCTTAATCTTCACCAGTGTATTCTTTCCAATGCCTTTATTCCACTCTTCCATTGCCCAGCAGGAGGATATTGCTGCACATACCTGCTGAAAACACACCATTTCAAATCCCATTTTCCCTGTTTTTATGCCACTTCTGCATCACTTCTGAGCTCTTTGTTTCCAGGACAGGATATTTCACCCCAAATTAAGTTTTCTGTTACAGTATTACTCCATGTTATTACCAAATGTGCCCACAAACCAGAGGCAGCATTGTGAAGTGTTCTACTGCAATATATAACAAGGGGTTAGAACGATCAGGATCACTGCACATTGCTTTTTCTGCTTTACGAAGCATCTGCAACACCTTTAAAGTCACAGAGTGTCAGCACTAGCACCTCTAAAGAAAAATACATCTCCCTCATTTTGTTTTTCAAGATATTTGAGGTATAATTCAGAAGCCACAGTAATGAGGCAGACTTTGTATTAGGGCTGTAATATCCAAGATCTTGAAAATATCAAAGAAAGTAAAGACAGCACTGGTACAATCTATGACGCACTGAGTTCAACCCAGAACATTATCTCTGCTCCCACTTCCTTCAGACAGAGACAGTCAGAAACACAAGCAATTTGCAAGTAATTTCTCTGTTTTTCAAGCCATGGTGTTAAAAAGGATACTGCTAGGGTGGGACAACTTGTGATTAATAAAAAAGGGCAAAAAACTTAGAACTTGACCAGAGAACATTTGGGACAGGTTGCCAACACACCACTGACAGCAGCAGGGTGAGGTACAGACCCTGCTCACTCAGCTCACGTGTCCGAGACCTCCTCTCACAAAGGAGCTCTGCAGCCTGGCTCCAGAAAGCAAATTTGTGCTGGAACTGCACCTTCAGGTGGTCCCAGCCCAGATGAGACCCCTCAAACTATAACATCTCTTAGTAAGAGACAGCAGCAAGTCATTCCAACAGTATGGGACTGAAGGTTCCCCTTCTCCTGACATTTTGGGTACGGCAGAACATGTTACCAAGAGGAAGAAACATTTTTAGAGGTTTCCCAGCACTGCCAGGTACCACAAAGGATTTCACTCAGCCTCTCTCTGGCAGGACTGACACTGCCCACAGCCCCCCCTCAGCACATCCTCTAACGTGCTCTTTCACCACTCTACTCACACGCCCCACATGCTCTGCAGCAATTTATTCCTGGGTGTGTTGTCACCCTGTCACCACCAGGAAGTCTCATCAAAATCTCCACTGGATCTCAATCCCAAGTTCTTCCTCCTGGGCAGCTGGAAGGATGCTACCCAGAGTCTTTCCCAGATTATCCAGCACAAGAAGACTAAAAGGACTCAAAGCAGTGGTGGTTGTACTAATGTTCTTCTTTGTGTTTGCATTTTGTTGCTTCAGTACTACATGTTGGAGAGACACGACAGTTGGGGTTTGGGATTTACTTACGGCCTATGACTCACTTTCCCACCCAATTCCATAATCCTCTGGTTACATTAGGGTATTTACATGTCATTTTATATCCATATAAGTGAAGATTATTCACACCCAAGTTGCAAGCACAGAAAACACACAGCCTGTCCCAAGGCACAGGCTTGCATCATGCCTCAGGAGTAAATGGACAAAACTGGTGTTTGTTCCCCACAACCCAGGCTAAAAAACCAGGATTTTCTTTACCTGGGCTAAACTATGTCAACAGTCTGCAAGTTGAAGCACAAAGCACTGACAGAGTATGCTCAGCCACAGGCTCATGCAGACCCATAGGCGTGAGTGGCACCTGCACAACTGTCTGATGGTGGCAGTGAGGACAGAGGTGACACGCAGGACACACCGCACACACCACAACAGCAGCAGGCTCTGTTCCAGGAGGGCCTGAATGTGCCTGGTCTTCCTACACCCAAACATCTGTAAACAGTGCATGTGTTTGTGTATATGTGTGTTATAAACCAGGGTCCAGTTCTGAACAAGAAAACAAACCCTCACCCCCTGCCAACAGCCTCCCCAGCTGAGAAGAGCAGACAATAACACTAAATTAAACAGGGCCTCTCTCAGCCCAGATTTTCTGCCTCAACAGAAATAACAAGCTTTACTTTAGCTGGTTTTTGTTGTATTTTTTGAAGTCTGCTGACTTATCTAAAGCATAACAGTGCCAAGTTTAAGGGACAACTTCAATCTCAAGGCGTGTCCCAGCATCTGCCAGAGCAGTCTTTGGAGCAAGCTATTTCAAGGAGCTCTGCATATCAGCAACACTGGTCTCTGCAGGGCAGACAGGAGGGCTCTGGGCAATGCTGCTCTCCTTCCGCTCAGGGCTCTAGACCACCAAGACACAAGTCCTTACAGCGCATACAGGCCTGAAAGCTACAAAGCAAATGAGACTGCAGGAAACACTGCACCGCAGTTCCATCACGGTCCCTGGGAAGTTCCCTGTGCTCATTTCCAAGGGGAGAGAAACAGCTCTCAGTGTCTCACCTCACCATATTCACCTGTACAGGGAGTTAAAACACACTAAAAATCAACAAAAATCACTGCAGATTCTGGGTGGTTCACTGAGCTTTCAGTTGTGGCTTCATCTGTTCCTTTGGGCTGTTTCCACTGCCCCTAAACAGCACTTTAAAAGGTTTCATCCTGGAGCAGAGATAGAACTGCTCTGGGAAACTTATCAAATCAGATCTTGAAACATCAACCACCAATTAAATAGTCTGAACATTTAAGAGTCATCTTGAGGGCAAAGAAGAAAGGGCACACCCCTAACTCCAGCTGAAAGAGCCTCATCTGTGTAAGGAGCAATGGTCGCAGTAACTCAAATTTCAACCCTGTTCTGACCATTTTAAGTGGCTGTAGGAGGCAATCAGAGCTCCAGAACTGTACGGAAAGTAGATAGCACCTAGATAAAGCATAGAGGACATCTAGTATTTCATGACAAGAAACCTGAAACAGTCACGGTATCAGGAGAATCAGCTGAATCCTGCATCTCCCCAAATGGAAAATTAGCTAAGAAGGTATTTTTGCAGCAAGATCAGGAATTTAATAGTGAACATACTCAAAAGAAGATTGTAACAGTTACAACTGTAAAAAGTCAGGAGAGCTCAGAGCTAAAGTGAACATACAGGAAATGCAGCTTCTATTTTATGAGTATTTGTAGCAACACTTCAGCTGGAGGAACCATACAAGGGACACAGATACAGGTTGTGTGTCAAGGACAGAATCCTCCTGGCATAGGACAAACTCTTGAAGAATATTAAAGCTTTGCTGGGCAAATCATCAGCTCCCCTTCCCTCCCTGCAGAGCATGTGCACAGCTCGTTTCCTCCAAGCAAATGCTAGGGCTTCCCAGGCTTCATGCTACTGCCAGAGGAAAGCAGTGTTGGGAAACTGAGGTGAATTCTGTGCTCACCTGGTTCATATCCACAGCAACAGCGGCTCTGAGCAGGGCAGGTAATAAACTCACTGCTTCACATAGTCCATAGCAGAGAAATACATGTGCAGCCCTACAACTCCACAGCTCCCCGAGTTAGGCACTGCCCTTCCAATAATAACCATTTTAAGCAGCCAGAAATTCTCCACACAGCTCACATTTGAGCTGGGAAGAATTTGATCTGCACAAAGTCAATTTGCACACCAGCAACAGAGTTTCCACGTTAAAGTAGCAAGCAGAGGAGCCTCCAGAGCTGCTCAGCAGAAATGGCTCAGGCAGCCTCATGCTGAGTGAGTTCTCTGGGCACGGAAAGCCCGGCATCTGCGCCAGCCTGGTGCCCACACAAAATGCAACTGGGATTCAGTGGGAGGCAGGAAGAAAAAGGGGAAAAAAGCAAATAAGCAGCTTCAAAGATACCTCCAGAGTCCATCAGACAACACCCATCATGCAGGCAAAGGTCTGCTTCCAATAGAGCAGAACAGCCCAGGCAAAGCCCTGCTTATAAACAAACCCTTCTCACTCCCAACTCTGGAAATCAGCAGCTCTTCCAGCTCCAGCACTGCTTAAGCTTTAGGCTTTAAATAGCACCAGGAAAACTTTAATAGAACATCCAGCACATCTGAGCCAAGCAAGGACTTCTCCCCAGCTAAAACAAAGGCTTGAGCTTACACAGAGTTCATGGGTCTGTGATGGGTTAGCATGGCTTGGAGTTTTGGCTGAAGAAAAAAAAACTCTCAGCCAGGGGAAAGCAGGGCCATAGTCAGCCCCACACAGATTTACCATAGCTGGGAATCCTAATGCGATTATCCAATATTACCAACATAATTATAGGGCCCTTGCTTAGTGTCACTGCTGCAACATCTAGGCCATGACAAGACAGATTTAGATTTACAAGCTCCACCCTCTCCTTTTAAATAGGCCGGGCAATACCATCGTTAATGTTCGTGTGGCAGCCCCAGCCACGAGTGCCTGAACTGTGGAAAATAATACAACCAGGAACCTCATCCAACACACAGCACAAGCATGGCCTTTATCCCCCTTGATTTTAGGAGAGCAAGACTGGTTTGTCTAGGGATTGTGGCAGTTTTGGGAGTGAACATTCAGTCTATCAGCTATGACACTCACAACAGCAAACAGACACAAAATAATTATATAGTTAGAGGCATTTTCACCGTATGCATGACATGGAAAAAGCATAACTGCCTCTTTGTCACTGCTCTGGGGGTTTATTTTTATAGGGCTGATTTAAAACCAGTCTGCTTCATTTCTTTGCATGTTTCAGGACCCCATCTCATTACAGACCTCTAGGAGACACCTCACTCCCCACACAATCCCCCTGCAACTCCCAGCCAGGTCCATGAAGAAGGACAAAAGAGGAAGCTGTAATCACAAAACAGCAGAGAAAGGAGGGGAAGGAAATTAATCCCTGCCATGCAACAGCATTTTAGAAGCCTAAAAGAATCAGTGGGCAAGATCCAGCCTGTGCATTAAATCCACTCTCTTGTTAGAAGCTCTGGTCCGAGGGCAGCAGCAGCTTGGCACTCCGAGAGCAGCAGCAAGGCACAGCCCAGCCACCTCAGTTCAGGACTAATAAAGTCTCCCAGTATTTGCAGTACTTGTGACAGCAATTTCATAACAAACAGCAGCTCACTGGAGGCGATGGAACTGTACTGGCTGTCACAGCAGGAAGCACGTTTAGGTGTTCACATGGGTAGATTTGCTGGGCATGTGCTCCGTTGCACAGCCCTGTGCATCCACTCCATTTCTCCCTGACAGGCAGACTTGGAAAACCAAAGCTGATAGAACAGTGTTTTATTACTATGCAGCAAGGCATGCTGCCTCCAAATAGATTACTTGGCAAGGCAGACTCAGTCCCTCTCTATTGTAACAATTTTAGTCCTTGAACTTCCACTGTAAGCCTGAAAAAAAATTAAAATTAATGGGTCATGAATAAATCACAGCTTAAAAAAAATTTAAAAGAATCATTTGTTTAGTTATCACTCAGCCCTTTAAAAAGCACATTTCAGCTGCTATTATTCCAAGCAGCTGCTAATAGCATCTGAGCCCTTGTTCATCTCCAAGTGAAATTAGCACTGGCATCAACATGCTGTGGAGCATGACGGGCTCTGAGTGAACACAACTAGAACTGCAAAGCCAGCAAGAAGCTGCAGCAACTGCAGGGAGCTGAAAAGCTTCCCTGGAAAGGCAAGGAAGCCATGAATCACGTTGGCAGGAGAAGAGAGAAAAAAGCCAAACTAGTCGAGCAGAGAGCAGGTTGTAGCTGGAGGTGTAGAGGAGGGAGAAAGCAAGATGAAGGCCAGGGCTGGGACTGGTCTTTAACTGGACTGGCTTGCAAGGGCCAGACAGAGCAGGCCATGGAGACCTGAAGTGCCATGGTAACAGCACACTCCATTTGGGAAGCAATTATGCAAGGATCCGAGGACAGCTCATGGCAACAGACAAGTTAGGCATTTAGGAATTTTGATTACTATGGCAGCATCCAGCCACGCCTCCTGAGCACAACAGCAGGAGAACCACAGGCAAAACTCCACTACATACATTCTAGGAAGAGCCCGAGCTTACAGCCAACAGGACACTGCCAGAGCTTCACAGAAGTGTATGGAGGCTTCTCTCCAACCAGCTTCCTCTGCTTAAACTCAGGAATCCAGAGTTCAAACTTCCCAGGAATGCCAGGTAACTGCAGGTTATAGGTACCCTCGGGGCACTCAAGTGTCACCTCCCTGAGTAACAGGAAAACACAACTTAAGGACACATCCCATTCCTCTGGAAGGGCATATGCTAATCAGCCCCTGAAGACAGCAATGAACTTTTCAATTCCTCGGTACATGCCAAGCATGGAGAGAGGTATCCACTATCCCATGTTGGGGAGGATGAAACAGGAAAGCCTTATAAATATGATTGCCTGGCAAAAGATTTTGAGAATATAGAAACTATAACCGAGATTGAAATGAAGGCAAGCTTTGAGATACCAAGTCTTAGTTACTGAACAACAGGAAAACAATGGTATGGCCGGCTGAAGTTAATCCCCTCTTGATTGAACAATACCCTCTGCATATAGGCAGGTCCAAGGGTCAGAGCAGACCCCACTAGCCTGGCAGAAGGAGTCCAAAGAGTAGTTTTTAGGGTTTAAAATGTAACGTAGTATGGTAATGCAATGATTCTTATAGGCTGTATGTAAATGCTATAGAATTTGTATCTTGTACTAGATTGGTTAGTGGAAACTAGAATATTCAGCATAGAAGAAGATTTATTGTATTGTACCGAGAACTTCGCTCTCTTAGATACTCACTCATACTCTTATGCTCTCATATACTCTTGCTCTTATGCTCTTACTCTCTTACTCTCGGACTCTCTGACTTTCTTACTCTCTTGCACTCACTCTTACACCCCTGCACCCACGCCCTTTGCAATAAACCATATACTCCAAGAACTGACTCCAGAGATCTCTCGTCTCCATCCATCTCGACCGTCCAACCAACACCAACTCCTGCAATCCCACCAGGCACACCTCAGGGAATTGACACCCCCAGGTACAGCCAGGAGCACACAGTATCCAGCAATCAGCATTTAATGGAAAAAAAAAAAATCAGCTCTACACGAAACAGGGCTTTGAGTTTTCCACACAAATACGGGTGAGCAGGGAGGGATATGAACTACTTGTCTGTTCATTTGTCAGATCTCCAGGAACAGGAAACAGTTCAAGGGTCCAGAACCTGCAGTCTTGTGACTGTTACCAAGCCTGTAACCATCGGGGATTGAATTCATCAGCTCAAATGAACTTAAATAATTGCTTTATTTATTTATATTCCAACTTAAATACAATAAATATATTACTAACTGCATCAGTAGCAGTAAGACTTTTAAAGGTAAGACTTTTCAAGTGTAAGGGCTTCTTGTGTTGTTAAGTTTAAACCAAAAGCAAAAGGTAGAAAACCACCATCTGTCCTCCTTCAAAAATAGCATCATTTTAATTTTTAAAAAAATCCAATACATTTAATCCTGTCACATGTTCTGCTGAAAGCTGGGTGAGCAAGGTTGAATTTGTGTGTTTCCCATGGTCTCTGAATAATACCAGATCTCCAGAAGATCCTGTGTGTTAGCTCTCACCGTGATCAGCTGTACCATCACAGCTGCTTGTCTCTCACACCCGCTCTCTGAACAGGCCTCCTAAGGCAGCAGCACACAGTGTATTCTGGTACCAAGCATGGTGCTAAGAATCAGCAGGCACAGGGAAGGGTCAGGAATCTCCAAAGAGCAGGGACAGGCTTTGTTCTTCATTTGCATTATGTGACACTGGGCCCTGGTCCATGATAAAAGTTCCTGGATGACATGAATATTATGGTGACATGAATATTAATGACCCTGGGATTAAAACACCAGGCAAGGAGTTATATTTGCATTTAATATAAGACCTTGTCCCTGCTCTCCTACACAGCCCTTATCAAATGGCTTCATCTTCATGGGCTTCAGCTTCTCTTTTGTAAAATAATTTGATAAACCTCCCTCCCAACATCTGTTTGCCTGCTCTGCAGAGAGGGGACAGGCACAGAACTGCAGGTTGTGTGACACCTCACACACGGAGCCTTTGTGTTCTCCAGAGAGGAGAGACAGTGCAGCAGTTCAAACTACAACGGTAATGGAGCACAGAAACAGAAGGGTAAATTCATATTCACATATGCAAGTACATCTTCTGACTCAAAGCAACAAGTAAAGGCCAAAAGAAAGACTCTGATGTTCAGCAGATTTGTTCTGGCCAGAAATACGTGCCCAAGGATCACAGGACAGTGTGACCTGCCTGCACTGTCCCCTCCCCTTCTCTCTGCCACACTGTCCCTCCTCCATCCTTTGCCACCCCACAACCCACATATCAGGGCTCTGTGATGCATTTTTTTATCTCCTTACAAATACAACCAATAAAAACCACAGACATAAGAACCAGCAGGATCTCATCAGTTGACAACTGGGCTGGCCTCGTGTGTCATCTTACACTGCCTGCCTTGTGAAAGGGCTGTGACAAATATACAGCCATCAAAGAGCTCCAGTCAGAACACACACTACTATGCAAGCAGCACTGGCTGGAATTCCCAGGGAACAGCCAGTGTACACCAGGCAGAGTCCACATCAGCTGCTCCCAACACAGCCACAAGCATCCCACTGAAGTTTCCTACACTCTAAGGGGGAAATAAGGCACAGAGACATCAGAGGAGTCTAGCAGGTTCCTCTCAAATGTGTGTTTGTCTAATGGGACACTGGCAGAACCTTAGTCAGAGCAACAGGGATCCTATGGAATCCTACAAGGAGGATCTGTCCCAGCCCCTGAGCCATCCTTGCTATATCCTGCCTTTCCCCAGCTCACTTCCAAAGAGACATGGCACTGCCTCTTCCCTCCAGCCAACATCTCCTGCCTGTTTGCGCTGTATCCCATCCCTACTCCCTACCCACCAGCTGGATGCCTGTCCAAGGAAAGCTGCTACAAAATCTGGGTAAAAAGGCAAGTGTGGCAGCACCTGAGTCTCTGCACACACACAAGTGCTCTCACAAATGCTTCTAACTCCAGAGAGTGTTTTCTTTAAGAACCTCACGGTATTCATGCCATCAGCCATTTGCATACTCCTGGTATTAGACACGTCTTGCCAAAGGTCATGGAGAGAGTTACTAGAGCAGAGCCCTGGGGCAGCAGCAGCCCCAAATAACCTTCATGTGGACACACTGCAGCCATAAGTGAGGATTTCCCATCGATCCAGCTCCCTCCTCCCAAGCAGCAGCTCAGTGCCAGAGAGGTCTTTATGGCTGAAGCACTTCTCAAGTCAGAAGCCATTAATCCTTCAGAGGGTCACAACAGGTAACTAAAGTAACACTGAATTAGCAGGTAGGTCATGCAGAGAAGGCACATAAGGCAAAAGGTCTGCACTTCTGTGCTTCTCACATTAGCACTGATTTCTTGTGTTCATTTCAAGTATTTCAAACCACTTTGAAAGTCCCAATTTTGCATCACTCTCATAAACATCCGAATAGCACCCACATACAACCTGGGATAGCAGTGAAATCACAAAAACATGTATAACATACCAAACCAAGGGTTCCTCCTGCTTGCTCTGGTGCTTTGAAGAAGAGACTGATGTTCAGGGACAGCCACAGGAACCAGGCACATCGTGTCCTCATACAGCATTCTGCACATCTTTGAGACAAGCTTGAGTTTATTTTACTGCTGCCATTTGTGCAGCAAAAGCACATGTCAGCCCTGCAAGCATCATTTTGCTTACAGAAGGAGAGATGAGCTAAGATATCATCTGAACAACAGCTGTGCAATTAGGGAGCCTCAGAAGATCTTGCATTTTGCTCTCACACCCTCAAGAACAGCTCGTCAGATTGCTTTATAAGTTCACACAGGCACATTTGGGGGCCCCCTAACACAGGCCTATTATCACCTAATGGGAAGGGAAACCAGCGTGTGACTAACAGTGAATGAAGATCAGCTCTATGTGCCCTCATCACAGCACCAGCCAGCTTCCAGCTCAGCTGTGGGGGGATGCACACGCAAATCCCTGCTCACGGAACTCAGCTGCTGATGGCTTTTTTTATTTTTAATCTATGAGATCACCCGTCAATGGTACGTAATTTGTTTCTGCAAAATCATGAAGCAAAGCAGATGCTATGAGCATCTTGTTCCAAAAATGCCTTTAATCCAATCCTGCAACACATGGCCCGGGGTCCTGGTGTCAGCAGGGGTTCTGCCACAGAGCAAGCTTGAATTTACACCCAAATCACACGTGTGCCAAGAGCACACTCACTGAAATCAGAGAGGCAGTACTTGAGAGGAGACACAGACTGCAATTAAAGCACCCAATCTGGAAGGCCAGAGATCAATTCCTTACTCGGCCACACATGCTCTGCATTGCTTCACCTCCCTATCTAAGCTCCCAGCAGCCCCAAAAGAGATGGAAGGACACATTCACAGACTGTGCCAGGGCTCAGATACTCTGGGTAGTGAGAGCTCCTCACATTAGAGGAGCTGCAGCAGCCTCCCCTCTGCTTTCACTCTGCTGCATCATGCTGTAGGCAGCTAACAGTAACCTTCATTTCATTTAGTGGCAATTTCTGGACCTCCTACAAAAGGAGAAAGTTTCCATAATGACAGAAAGCCACAAATGAGAATTACTTTGCAGTGCCTCACTTAAGCCTTTCCAAATCTTTTCCTTGTGCTTGTAAATCACTGTCAGTATTGTTCCGACTCTCAAAAAGTACAGCAGCCAGTATCTGATCCAAGGAGGTTTGCTTCCAGCATGATACCACCACAAGGACATCCTGTGCTTCCCCCATCCAAGGAAGCTAGCACCCATTCATGGGAAATTTAGTTACCTCTTGTTATCAGAGGATAACTCGTCCATAAACCGAGTTTGCTTATGGCATGTTCTCCTCAGGGACTTCCTGTCTCCTTCCACATGTGGGACACAAGTAAACAGCACAAGTGAAGGCAAATTGGTTGTGACTTTCCAAAGAAGAAGCACTAGCCCTGCAGCTGGCACGCTGCCTTCCCAACGGGCACAGCCTCAGCCTGCCCAGAACACTATTTGCACTGACAAAAAGTCACCTTCAAGGGAAGCAGCTCCCAGTCCCAACACAAGTGTGCAGCACCCAGCCAGTCCTGACCCCTTATTAGCCATGATTAATGCAGGTGGGTGAGCTTGGAAGGCAAGAAGTGCTAAATCCAGAGTGGATTCCAGCTTGTCTTCAATACATTTGTAACTTTCCACCTGCTCTCCTCAGCTGCTGACAAGATCCTGCACAAAGGGGAGAAGGCCCACACCACAATAAAAACATTACAGCAGTGCACGTTCTCCTGAGATCCACAATGTCAGAGCTGATGTCACAACCAGAGTATAGCAACCTGTTCCTTTATAACTACTAGAACACTTCTGCAAGACCCCAGCTGGAGAGTTAAACCATGTATTAGCCCCAGCCAGAATCCCAAAACTAAGCTTTCTTCTACTAACTGACGACTTCATAGCAGGACTGTTTGCAACAGAAACTATTTTGGTTTAACGTGGAAGGTTGCTTCCTGGGATGATGACGGCAGAAGACTCCCTCTGCCATGAGTGCCCAGGGGTAACACTGCCTCTAAACGAGCTTTTAGCTACCACAGCTGTTACATAAGGAACCAGCCCCCCTGGGTACAACCCAGACCCCTTCTCTGACAGGCGGCACAAAGCTCATGAGCCAGGCCAGGCCAGTCTCTGGCCTACGCAACTTTTTACACACTTAAATCCACTAACACCTGCTTTTCCTTCCTGATTACATCTCAGGACACAGCACACACTGTCCCACCAAAAGCTGTGCTGCTAAAAGCACCAAAACACTTGGGATACCTCAACATTTACCAAATAACTCCCTTGGGATTCTTCATAAGCTCCCCTGGCTTCTACTCTCAAAAAACCAGACTGCTTGAACACAGAATCAAACATCCTACCTAGCAGCACAGAGTGCAGAGTACATGTTCTGCCTCACGAGAAACACAGAAAAAGCAACAGGGCAAAATCAAAAAATAAAAATCACATGTCCCATTCCAAGAGGAGAAACAGTTTAATTCCTAATCCAAATGTCACTGGTCAGCTGACTAGCAGCTGGCTCTTGGCTGAAGCTAGAAAGCAGTAACTCACAAAATAAATACACTTCAAAGCAATGTCTTGAACACAACCACACTGGAATTGGGTTGAGGATCACATAAATCTGCAAAATGTACCTCAGATGGGGTTTGCTTTTGTCTTGGGGTGATTCTATGCTGTTGTATCCCCATCACCAGTCTATGCCCAGACGTGATTCCTGTGTCTTTAAAATGGAGCCCGAGAGAGAGGAGAGAAAAAACTGAATGAACTTTTTAAAAACAGTCTTCAAGGACAAGGAGATTAACCGCTTCTGCTATAGGGAGGAGGGAAAGCACCCTTCCCGCTCTTGCATCCTTTGGCTTTTTCAGGTTTTTTTTGGCTCTGCTTCTTTGGAGAGACAGAAAGGAGATTTTTTCCTGGGACTTTCGGCTTTTCCCTTCTCTTCTTCTGGACTGTTTTACCGCCAGAACACCAGAACTCACCAGGGGACCTTCCATTGCCTTGGAGGGGGAGGCCCCCCCAATTTCGGACCCAAGCTTCAAAGAAGAAGAGAAGGAGAGGGAACCACACCCACAGAAGGACTCTTAAACAGGTTTGTCTCCACAGTGAGAGGTTTTATTATTTAGCATTATTATTCTTTACCTGTGTGTTTGTTAAATAAATAGTTCTTCTCTTTTCACATTCCTCCAAGGAAAGTTTTCTTCTTTCCCAAACCTGGTGGGGGAGAGGTGGCTGTAACCTGCCTTCTTTTGCAGGAGGCATTCCTTTTGGACGTTTCCCCTAAATTTGGCCTAAACCACCACAGCTTTAAAGTGAAATTATTTTAGAAGAAGCTCAGTTGTTATTTTCAGTGACTTCAGGTTATGGTGCTGCAGGGAAAGGAGGTGCCGAGGGTGAGCAGGGCAGAGGTCAGCAGAAACCCTCTGCACTCAGCCCAGCCACACCACTGGGCAGGTCAGGGAACCCCCTTCCCCACCAGGCATGGGTTGGGCATTCATAGCCTCTCCCAGACGCTTCCTACATGCACTGGCCTGCAGGTCTGCTAAGGAAAGTCAGGATTCAACAATGTCCCTCTTTTCAAAACAGAGGAAAAAATCCATATGGCAAATGTAAGATGATTTGGTGACTTTGCACTGGTTTGCAGTATCAATCCAACCATTAAATGCTTTTGAATCAACACTACCTACCAGCAGACAGGCATGTACCTGAAACACTTCAGTGAGATATCCAACAATTATTAAACCTGAACCCCTTACTTACACACTTTAAGGGGAAAAATAATACTGATTTTAAAAGTAACTTTTCATAGAACTGCAGAAATGCACCCTGTACCTTTTGCTAGAAGCAGAGCAAAACAAACAAAACCCTGCTCAAACACATGCCCCATCAATGTTTACACACCTCAGGTCAGCTCAACACTCTCTTACAACACTGTGGGTACAGAGCCACACAGAACACAGAGGCCCTCAGAAATGGGACACTGGGGCAATCCCCACCCTGTTTTAGCTCAGAGGAGTACCCATGCCTTGTGGTACTTTGCCACACATTTACATCCCTCAAACTCCTTAGCAAATTCCTAATTTATGGCAACATCCTTCTCAATGTTTCTGCTGCTTTGATCCTCGTAGGAAGGACACCAACCTCCCTACAGCTCCAGCTCTGGGGTGGGTTTTTGTTGTTTTGGTTTTTTCCCTGCACACAGGCAGAAACAAAGAGCAGTATCTGATTTGGTCCAACACTGTTTTGGTTTCTTTTCAGACGGAAAACAGCAAGAGAGCAGCCTGACTCAGCCCCACACTGCAACAGCTCCTGGGCATTCACTTCAGTTTTGTGAAACACCCCTCATCCCAAAACCAGTCACAACACCCCTCAGCCCATACTGGGGCACTGAGTGACTTTAAACCTGGCCCTACAGACCCCCAGGGCCAGCAGCACTACCCTCCCACCACAGATAATCCTTGTGCAAACTTTGAGGGGAATTTTTCAAGAGACTATTTGTGCTATTATATGGATTACAGCGGGACAGCTACAAAGATGCAACTAGGAATCACCTACTGCAACATCCTGTTTGTGAAAAAACTACTGATTCATCAGTATCACACCACCACAACCAACCCCTCAAATTCCTTCTATATTATTCCCATCTACTTCCTTCCAAAACGAAGGGATGTTCCTCCCTGCCCAGAAAGCCAAGTATCCAGACACAGCTATTTTTCAGGGGTGGGGGTTGCACCTAACCATAGCAGATATTGTGGGGGATCTACACAAGAGCCCAGAGGCACCTGGCACACACACACTGCTGCCGCCAGGGCACACTCCTCGTCAGCAGGGCTGCTCAGCAGAACTCAGGGTGACCAGGCACAGCTCTAAGAGGTAAATCCCAACATTTCAATTCCAGAAGTTCTGGTTCAACTCAAGTCTCCTCCACACCATTCATCACTTCATTGATTCCCTCTTTTAAGCCACTTCTACATCTCATTTTAAAAAAACGTTTCACATGCTGCACCGGTCTGCACAGGTCTCCCCACTCCCCCTAAAGCCATGGGATGAGGGGTCTTTCCTTCCCAGACAGGATACTCCTCCTACAAAGTGCTTCCCAGGGAACTTCTCCTTTTAGCAGAAATAGCCAAGAGTTGCCTTTTCAGCACTGCTGAAACACCACTGCAGATACAGAGAGGTTTTCCAGCAGAGGTTTCAGACATCAGGAGCACAGGGACCAGGCTGCCCACGAGCTCCCCAGGTCTCCAGCTGAGTCAGGGAGAAAAGGCTCTTTACCAGCACACTCAGCCACACACATGCAGAGCTGCAGCACTTCTGATCCACACTGCCTCTCCAGATGGCCCAACTTTCCTACAGAGGAAACGGCATTTTCACCTCTGTTCCAAAAAACGTTGACAACCTGCAAACCAACACACCACCTTGCTCTTGTCCCCTCGGAGGCTTCACTCTGCATGCAGAAGGATTTCAGACTGCCCACAGCAGAGTGTCACTCTGAGGAAGACCTGTGCAGCACCTTTCACCAGAAGAACTCCCTCTGCCTCACAGGAACAGAACATAGCACCTATTTCGCAGGTGTGCTCAGCCTGTGTGTGAGGATCCCAGAGCTGCAGCCAGCTCTAGGCCATGCTCCATCCCACAGGGCAGCCAGGCAACCCGGAATTGCAGGGAAAAGCCCCCACAAGCAGCAGCTCCCCCAGGACAGCGAGGCAGGGAAGGGAGGCACTTCTCTCCCAGGCAATCTGTGCTACCACCTCCACCTCTGCTGCAGCTCAGCCCTGCTGAGCAGGAGAGCCCAGTGACACACAGCTCCGCTTCCCAGGGCTGTCAGCACGGGGCAGAACCTGCCAGCAGATTACTCATCAGCAAAAAAACCCTCTGCCTTCCCATGTTACCAGGATGAGGCCATCCTGCATTAAAAAGAGACTCTGACAGCTTCTCAAGTTTAGCTCATGTAAGTCCTAAGCTTCCAAGGCCAAAAGGGCCTTGGAAATATCAGTCAAGGCAAACCTATATTGCAAATGTCAAGAAAAAAAATAACTGAAAAAAATCACTTTAAAAAAAAAATCAGTTAAAAGCCTGGTTTCAGCGCTCCTCTCAGCAGAACATATCAGAAACCATGTCTAAAAAACAGTCACAGATCTATTTTCTTGTACACCATGGTGAATTCTTACAAACCTGAACGCAGGCAATGTACACAGAGTCCCTTTTCCATTTTAGGGCTCTTTCTGTAAAAGCCATCACAGGTCCTCCCACTCAGCTCTCTCCCAGCAGCTCCCCTCTCCTTTGCCATCAAAACAAAACACTGTTTTGACTAAAATGGCCCAGGATACTGCGCAGGAGGGACCAGGAGCAGGTCTAAGGAGGCCAACATCTCTCTGAAGGTCGAGGCTAAGGTTACCATCCAAAGCCATTCAGGAGGTTCCTTACAGCCCCAACAAATAAAATGTAAAATGATAGTTCAAGCAGCAGAGCTGGTTACGATTAAGCAAATGCCACCAGCAGCATGCTGCACTGCAAGGCCTGCACACGTTATGAGTTCTATAACCCCTACGATTCATTTTTAGATCTTTAACTGTTTTAT
>WEIT01013746.1:396575-416667 GCA_013389985.1 Dryoscopus gambensis | reverse complement strand
GGTGCTGTGCCGGAGGGGTCGTGAGGGGACTGTGGCGGAGTGCCTGGGCCCGGGGTGCCCCTCAGACCGGCCGGGAACGGGGGCCGCCCCAGGCACAAGGGACGGAGCCCGGGGGCTCGGTGTCCTCCTCGCCGTGAGGGATGAGTGCAGAAATCCTGTCCATGAGGAACCACGGCCCAAATTGGGGCTTTGTGTGGTGATGGATATTTATGCTTATATTTGAAATGATGCACTAAACTCGATGGTTTTGTGATATAATAATAAAAGGCCAGTACTGTGACATCTTGGGATTAACCTGAAGCACAAAGCTTATCTTCAGACAGCTCCTGCTAGCCCCTGCTTTGAAAGCCTCAAAAAATCCTAAAAATATCCCAAGCCCTCAAAATGTCTTTAGTGTTTTACACCTGGTAGCTGGTTTTGTAAAGCCTGTGCCTTGGATTTGCTGCTAAATTACAGCTTCCTCCCCCTTCCTGCCTGACTACCAGCAAGATGCTCATCAGAGGCGCTACAGCTCCTCCAGAGCCCAAAGCCATTGGGTCAGGCATTGGAAAGGTTTAGATTAGCTCAGATATTGGGAAACTTATTTTAAATCAGAAGATTTTCCCAGCCTATGGCATGCATTATTGAAGGCCAGAGCTGGGATTTCAAACAGCAGAGGGAAATGTTAAAATGGCAAAAATTGGTTTTTCCAGAATGAAGCCCTAGAATACAAAACCTAAACAGCACATGGCTGCCAAATGAATACCTCCGTGACACACCACTCTCCTTCCTCCCCTCTGACTGGGATGGAACAGGAAACCAAAGCATGGTCCCATTTCCCCAACGACTATTATTTCCTGTATTATGGTAATAACTACAGCCATCCTGCTGACAACCCCTGTCCCCAGCAGATAGCCTTGGCCTGGTTACTTTGGGATGACAAAAATGTTTACCCTTCACACAGCCTTTTCTTCATCTGGCCTCGCTTTGGTCATGGGCTTCCAGTAATGCCAGTGAGATTGGATCAGCATGTTGTAAATGGATCTAATTGGTCTTTCCTCACAGTGTTTGAAGACTTTTAAGAGGCATGTGGCTCTCAGACAGGCAAGTAAAATTGCTGGTGGTAACATTTAGCACCTGGATACACAGATCTGACAGCACATCACTTTACAGTTGTTTTTCTGCTGAGCTACTGTGCCTCTTCACTGTGGATAATGCTACACCTCTTCCATCGTCCTTGTCCTCAGCAGGTGTTATAGGTAAGGGCCCACAAGCCCACCCTGCAGACCTCAAAAGTCCTCCTTTCACCACCTTCAGCCACCCATAATTTGTAGAGTGGCTCCTGATTGCACCTCATTTCCAAGGACACCCCAAGTCCACGCAGCTGGAACTGCAATCATTTCAGCCAGGCAGCCAACACATGTGTGAAAACAGTCCTTTGTCATTTTGCAGGCTTTAATCTGCATGGAACCTGCTTGACTGTCGTTTGGGGCTCTGTGACTCCAATTGCCAGTGGTCAATGCAGAAGGTTCATGAGCCCTTTAGAAAAATATGAACTGAGTAAAGTCTCCGTTGCTTCTATCCATTATTTTAAATTATTTTTTTAATTCCTCTAACCTGTGAAAATCTCCAGGCATTTCTCAAGACTGAGGTAAAACATCCAGTGCAAAAGTAGGGTCCCATCAACGGGGATTTCTGGGGACTCTGCAGAACTGAACCATTTCCAAGGAAATTGGGCATCTCTGTACAGTACAGGGAAATGACTCATTTCCAACTAAAGCAGATAAAAGCCACTGCGTGCAGAGAGCTGCAGATGCACTGCTGAGCCTCCTCCCTGGCTCTGAGAGAGCTTTTTTTAACCATACCTGCAGTGCAATACAGGGAGTGTCAGACCCACGCACAGCTGGGGGCTCTGATGTTCAGCCCACAGGCACACAAACCCCATCCATGACCATTTTGGGGAGCAGAAGCACAGCAGGAGCAATCCCCAGCTGCAGATGTTGAGGAGATTCTTTATTCCAGAAGGCACAAGGCTTGGCTGCACTGCTGCAATCCCAGTGACCTTCACAGGGATCAGAGGGAACTGAGCCTGAAAGCTCTAAGTGAAAAAGCAGATCAGTGGCTGCAGCACAGACATGGCCTGGTGCTTCTCCCATGTCAGCCCGGAACGAGTCCAGAGTGCTCCCAGACTTGTCCTGCTGCACAGAGGAACTTCAGTCTGACTAATACGCTCAATCCTAGACACCAAATTTTAAGCTGGTAAAATCCCATGATGCAAGGTTTAAAATATCCGAGTGTGGTCAGCAGAGCTGCTTCCCCGCACATTTCTCTCTGATCCCTGGTTCTCCTGCACTGCTCAGAAAAGGCATTCAAATCCCCAGGAAGAAGCACATTAATACAGCTGCATCCCTCTTCATCAAACTTTCCAGACAGCTCAGCATTTTCTAAATAAAAACACAGGCCTGGACAGGTTTCCTGCGGTCCCCGAAAGGCGAGGGCACACTGGCCCCTTCTGGAGAGCCCGAGGAGCGGCAACGACGGAGAAAAGAGCCGACACAGCTTCCCGTGCTTGGTGACACTTAACTATCCAGGGGAAACAAAACAATGGTCACATTTTCCTGAATTCGCCGCATAATAATTAAGTCTTAATCACACAGTTATGTTTATCTTGATAAGGATGTTGGGAGAGCCACTTTTTACACAGGCAGGCAGTGATAGGGGTAACTGTTTCAAAGTAACAGAGGAGATACTCAGATTGGATATAAGAAAGGAATTCTCCCCTGTGAGGGTGGGGAGGCCCAGAGAAGCTGTGGCTGCCCCTGGATCCCTCCAAGTGTCCAAGGCCAGGTTGGATGGGGCTTGGAGCAGCCTGGGAATAGTGGAAGGTGTCCCTGCCCATGGCAGAGGTTGGAACACCATGAGCTTTAAGGTCCCTTCCAACCCAAACCATTCCACAATTCTCTGTCTCTTTAAACATACATTTACTGCAGAAAGTTCTGTTAAGCTTCTCACCAGCTAAAGAATAGAGCCACTGTTCTATCCATCTCTCTGCCTGTGATTTTCTGGATTTCAAGAATTTCTTTCCAAGTGCATAGTCGTGCACTATCAGTATGACCAGAAAAACCATCATTGTTCTTCATCACCCCCAAGAAAAGGTCAGTTCTCAAGCACATTATCATAGAGCTGGGCTTTACTGGGTTCAGAGTTGTGCAGAGGAACAAAAAGACTCCAAAACTCAGATCTGTATTTTACCTGTTTAAAACCTAGAAGTTTCCACCTCCTTGGTGTTCCTGTTTGCCCTTGCAGGACCTCCTCACTGGCTCCAGCAATGGCTCTGCTTCCCGTGGCTAGAAGCCAACATCTTCCATCCACAGTAATGGCACTCTAGTAGGCACACCCAGAAATAATGGAGCTGATGGAGCTCTGCAGGCTCATGCACGTGGGGTGCAATAGCCTGGATTAACCCTGTGTACAGCTGGGGGATGGAGCACTGGGTGGGAAAGAGCCATATTTCTCAAGGAGCATGACTTTGCACCACAGCTCCACACTGTCCTTTAAAGCAACTGTTGTTATGCTAAGGCAAATTTGCGGGTTGGGTTCTCCCTGAGAATGGATTTAGCAGCTGTGTTTCAGGTGTCAGGATCCTGTTGGGGCTCCTCCTGCCCCAAGCTACCTCACCCAGGTCTCTGCCCACACCCTTTGCTCACTTCTGTTTAAACGCAGGGTCAGGAGAAGTCGTCCTGAGCTGAGCAGTTGTACCTCTGTTTCCATCCCCTAGAGCTGGGTTATGGCCAAATTACAGAGCAGCTAACTAAGATAAAACTACATGGAGGCAGATATTAATTAAGAAGAAAAAAGTGAAAGCTACTCATTTCCTCTTCAGAACTATATGTATGCTAATTAAAGTAAACATTCATTAAGCCCATTAAATGACATTTAAGTTTGATAATGCATTTAAAGCTGCTGGAAGCAATGGTGTAGCAGTTCACAGCCTGCAGCTCTGGAGAAGGAGGGGCCACAAATAATCTACAGGGCTTCCACATGGCACTGGCAAATGCCTCGAGGTCAGGGGCCTAAATTGTATCAGTTAGTCTTGATGGGGAGTAGCTGTTCCAGAGAAAATTATTACATTTGTACAAAAATTGTAATGTAAATGCAATTGCAGTGGTCTCTAGCCCATCTCTCGTCTTTCATGTAAACAGGCTATAGCACAACAAGCAGTGTAATTCATAGAATCTTGGAATGGTTTGGGTTGGAAGGGACCTTAAAGCCCATCCAGTGCCACCCCTGCCATGGGCAGGGACACCTCCCACTGTCCCAGGGTGCTCCAAGCCCCATCCAGCCTGGCCTTGGACACTTCCAGGGATCCAGGGGCAGCCACAGCTTCTCTGGGCACCCTGTGCCAGGGCCTCCCCAGCCTCACAAGGAAGAATTCCTTCCCAATATCCCATCTCACCCTGCCCTCTGGCAGTGGGAAGCCATTTCTCCTCTGTGCTCTCCCTCCAGGCCCTTGTCCCCAGTCCCTCTCCAGCTCTCTCAGAGCCCCTTTGGGCACTGGAAGGGGCTCCAACTTCTCCCCATAGCCTTCTCCTCTCCAGGCTGAATAACTCCCAACTCCGCCTGGCTCCATAAGGGAAGCAAACCAGCTCTCTCAGGGAGTAATGGGAATGGCTTATCAGGCAGCCGTAGATCCTGTGAAGACTCCTGTGCATCTTCTGCCACAGCCTGTGCCTCAGACCCTGCTGGAGATGTTATAGCAGCCCTGTTTTCACTTTGAACAGCGAGAAAATACAAGTAGGATCAAAAGCAAAAGACAAAATGTATGACAGCAAGGGGCTCTTTTGATGAGAAAGGTCTCATCCCACAAGTGCCTAGTCATCCTCACAACCCCACTCTGGAGATATTTGCTGACCCCCATTCCCCTTTGGATGGATTTATGGACACAGGCAGCCAGCGAAGCCATCAGCCCACCGATGGCCCCGGACTGTTTGAATTCCCTGCTGTTTTATAGCTTTAGTGAATAAAAGAAAAGAGCAGACTGGGCCCATGGCCAAGTTCAGCCTTCAGTTTCTCTGTGGGAGAAAGGCAGAGTGGGTGGGCATCTCTGAGGCAGTGTCAGTACAGCATATGCTAGGGGACAGCAGTGTGGAGAGCCCCCAGCACCTGAGATGCTGTTAGAGCTGTCAGCGTGAGGAATTGTGAGAGCATCCGGGATCCCCTGCTGTGTGCCTGCCTGCAGAACACACAAGCATCCCCAAGTTAAAACCTGGTGATGAAAGCACACTTGAAATGGGAATTCGACTCCTGGCTGTCTCATCCTTGCAGTGCTCATTGCTGTCTCCCCTTACAGCTTATTGTCTAAGGCATGTGGGCCACATCTCCAAGTAGTCTCTTATTTTAAAGGCATCTTGAGTTACAGGAATTTTCTCAAATCAGTTCTGCTCCCCAGTTCCTTCTTGGCCTTGTGTGACATTTATGTTTATGTAATCTACCCAGAGAGCCTTTGACTTGCATAGCAGTGCCGGTATGCTGTGCTCAGGCTTCTAAATCCTGCCTGGATTGCTAAAAGGGAGAGTGCTGCACATTCCCCTGATAATACTGAGTGCAGAAGCAGTGTTTCTAATGCCTATGAAAAGTTAGGAGCACTCTAATTTCTTATGTGACTTGGAATAGTTCCATTTTCCCACCTCAAATAAGCACTGCTTACCTAGGTTTGGGAGTGTGTTTCATCGTCCTTCCTCCCTTTATGTTAAAAGGGCTCCACTCCCATTACAGATCAAAAGGTCCAAGCTGCCTCTTCCTAAAGGTTTTCCCCAAAACACCTCTTCCCTAAACACCTCTGACTTGTGGAAATGGCTGTTTCACCTTACACGGTGCTGAATAGCAGCTAAGGACACACCCTTGCTCTAAGATCTGAAGTGCCCCTGGATCTCTGCAGTGAGCCCTAACAAATGCAGTTCACTTTGGGACTACTGTGATATTAATACACAGAATGTGAGAATTCTTTACCCTCTTACAAGCACACAGAACTCAGTGCTTTAGAAAAGCAAGGGCTGGTTTTCAGCCTCCACCCTACCTTCGGGTACTGCTGCTATGGAGACAACACTGACTGAGCTACAGCATGCAACACACTCCCACAGCACTTGTGCAACCCTTAAATAACTCCATTTTAAGGGGCTGCTGCTTGCAAACTGCCAGTGGTCAGGTATGAAAATGAGCACTTCACTTATGAACCTCCTAAAAACACCTGCTTAATTCCCAAAGGCCCAAATTCTGACCCTCGCTTGGTGAATGACTTCATTAGTATCAGAATTTGGAGCTCAGTGAATGAGGTGAGGCTGTTTCTCTAAAGCTAAAGGCAGGTACCTGCTAATGAAAGGACACACTGAAAATCTCTCCTCCTAGAACAAGGCTCCTTTGCTCTCTGAGGTGCAAATTTAAAAGGTCAGGTCCTTCAGGCAAAAACAAATGCTGCCATTTTCTAGAGGTTCAGCTCTGCTCTCATTGTGGGACTTTGAATAAATACCCCCTTCCTAATGGGCTGCTACTTGAGCTGAATTTTACTTAATGCACACTGCCCTCCCTGTTTTTCTGTGACCTTTAATTTTATTAGGTCTTTTGTAGATGGGAGAACTGCAGGATAGAATGGGAATAGAAAGCGTGTGGGTAACTGAGTAAAGTCTGGCGGGTTGAGAGCTTTATAACAAGGGTGGTTAAAATAATTGACGGGACAAATGAAATATCCATGAACAGAAGGGCAATGCACTCTGTCACTGCACGGAGAGGAACTGTGGGCTTGTCCATTGCTGTCCCTCTTTCGATGCAAAGACAGCAAAGCTATGCCAGACAGTGCTTCAGCTGGAGATACCAGAGGATAACCATAGCCTTTCCATCCTTTCAGAGATGAAGACAAAGCTGAAAGCTGAGCAGACCCTACACAAAGAGCTCCTGGAGAGACAAAGCCTTGTCACCTGAACCTTGTGTAGGAAAATACAGCAACAACCCTACGCCCTCCTGAAGGGAGCAGCTCCTGTAGCGAGGTACAACAGGGTTCCCTAAATCCCCTGTCATTCTATCCACCTTCCAGAGAAGCTCAGCCAACTCTCAGCACGCTCAGAAGCTTTTGTGCCTTTTTTTTTACTTTCTGGTCCAAATAATCGTGACTGAATCAGATGGCTCCGGAGCCAGCACCCATAACCAGCCAAGATTACAGGGAACTTAGCTGTGTGTTGCATCAGGATCTGGTTGCTGAATGGACTGCACTTACATGACTAATTCCAGGTGGCCAAAAACATCCACACAAACACAACTTCAAGTATTCCTCCTACTTGGTGCCTCTCCCAGGGGGAAAGAAAAGGTTAAATAATGAAATAAGGGAAAATAATGAATGGCAGAATTGATGCAATATTTAAAGGATAAATAATTTGTAAAGAAAATTAATAACTCATGGTCTTAAATAATTACTGTTGCATATATCAGTGACTGCAGTGACAGAGGCTTCCAGTCCTGGGGGCTGAAGAGCCTGGGAAGCAAACAGAAGGATGAAAATACATAGGCTAAAAAAATCACTGGCAACATAAGATGGAGAAACACAGCAGTTCTGCTGGTAGATTAAAATGGGCCCAGAGCAGGGACTGCTGATGTGAGAAGAAGAGATGATAATGGAAACTTTCACAGATGTAGGAAAGAGAAGAGTTCCTCCTTAGCGACAGTTTATAACTTGCTGGTCCGCACTGAATCCTGGTCAGGGTCAAGTGCCAGATTTTGCAAGGAAAGAGGTTCTGCACTGCAAAAGGAGAGGGCTTGAGGCTTGAACCTGGCTTTTCTGTTCCTCTGGTCCATGTCCCCTTGCATCAGCAGTAAGTGCTGGGCTCTGTGGAGCTGTTTTGGGAGGCTGAGCTGCAGCGGGAGCTGTAATAAATAAACCACACAGACATGCTCACTAGGGCACAGCCTGCCTGCATCCAAGCTGCTAAATTTAGGTCCCTTCCAGCAAACGAGCATGTGTAAAGAGGCACAGGGATGAGACAGGCTGTCCTATGAGCTGGAAACAAACTGAGAGGGTTGGTTTACCCATGATAATAACAGCACTTTTGGCATCAGAGGACACCAAAGGTCCTGAGGATAAACACTTGAAGACAAGATCTGTCTATTGCAAGGCTGATTTCCCGCTGTCAGCCTTGTGATCATGTCTATGGTTGACCCCAGCAGGGTCACATCGGGGTAAAAGTGAAGTCCCTTTGCCTAAAGGGTTTTGGCTTGAGGGCACTGCCATTTACTGGGGCAAAACGAATAATCTTTATGCAAAGAATCATCCTTACTGAAATCATGGCTATTTGCAATGCAGAGTTCTTAGACAAGGGGTGAGGATGCTGAAGACCCAGAGAGGTGCTGGGGGAACAGAGGAGGCACGATACAGATAAGAAATCCCCACAAATAACACCGGGGGGGGAACAGGAACAGGACTTCTTGCTCGAGGATGTTGCCGCCTGTGCTCTCCACGCTGTCGTCCGCCTCGCTCCCCCCTCGGGTGTGCCCGGCCGCACACACGAGTGAGAGACCAGAGCTTTGCAGCCAGAGCCCCTCTGTTCGCAGGGATTTTTACAGGGAATGGCGGGGAGCGTGGAAGCCGTCCCAACCTGCCAGCCCTCCGTGTAACCCCAAAAGTGCAATTTGGGGTTACATCCCAAAGGTGCAGTGTGAGTGAGGCTCCCTGGGAAACTTCTCCCTGGATTTTATGGATGGGCAGAGCAGGGCTGGAGCTCCTTCACGTCACTGCCGCGTGTCTCCAGGGCGGGGTTTTGCCACCCAGGACAGCCACCAAAGCTCTCCCCATCTCTGCCAGGGACCCGCGTCGGACAGCAGGTGAGTGTCGGGCGAAGTGGGGATCCCCCTTGGCATGGGGACGGGGCTGCACGGCTGGAGGTGCCTGGGAAGGTGCCAAGCGCCATCCCCGCTTCCCAGCGCGCAGTGACGGCAGTGCGGGAGTGGCCGCCCCGGGCTGGGCGATGCCCGCGATGCCAAGGCACTGGGGCAGCCCGGGGGCTCCGGCCAGGGCTGAGCGAGGACAGGGGGCAGTTTTGAGATGGAGGAAGGGCTGACCTTTCCCGGGCACAGGGAGTGCGGGTTTTGGTTCTTATTCGTGCCGTGCCCAGGCTGGCACGTCCTCCCCGCTGGCCGCTGGAGCGCGGAGGGCATGGCCGGGGGGTGACACGGCTCGGGGTGGGCGCACAGGCTGAGTGAGGCGTACAAGGCTATAAAATCATATTTTTATTCCTTCTGAGGGCAGTGGCTAGATAAAGGTCAGTATGTGGGAGGTGCTGGGATATTTCAGCTGGCTCGGGGCTCGTGGCAGACGGGAGATCCTTTCCTGAGCTGCAAACTCTGAGTCAGTGACCCTGCGGCCAGCCCTAGCCCCAGCCCCAGCCCGGGCACCCCGGGAGCACAGCCAGGGCCGCATCCCGCGCACCGGGAACAGCTGGCCGTGACGGAGCTGTGGAAAAGCTGATCCGGCGCAGGGTGTGGGGTGTGTTTGGGTAAACGTGCACCGAATGAAGGAACTCGTCAGACAAGTCCAGTGTTTGCCTCGCAAGGAAAAGGGTCACAAAGCGGTGGGTTTCCATCCAGATCCGAGGGGTACGACTGGCAACGCTCAGTTNACCGCCCTGTGTTTATATCCTCTTGAGCTGTTGGAAGCTTTCCTTGCTGGTTCCTACGTGTGTGCTCTGAGCACAATCAGGAAAACCTGATTGTGTGCAAGCCGAAACTTGAACTGGCCAGCACACGTCATAGTCTCAGGACTTTTCTGATAAATTAAGTTTATTCTGGATTCAGCTTTTAGAAGATGTTGATACAGACTTAAAACAGGCTGATTAGCTGATAAAGCCTGCCAGGAAAAGATCATCCGTGGAAAAAAATTTGAGTAATGGGAGGGGTGCCTCCTACACTTGCACTCTGTCACCTGGGCAGTGTTTTGAGCCTGTTCTAAGCCATGTTTACTGTACCAGGCCTTTATTCTGGGGTGAAGCAAATTACATCAGGACCATAGCACTGGCTGGCTGACTCTTGCATGCATAGTTTAATTCTTTAAAACACCGAGCGAAGTATTGTTCCTATCCTGAAGCTGTTTTTCCCTGATTGAGCTGCAGGCCAGGAATTGTGTTAAGCTGTTGAGCGCTGCAAATCTGCTGAGCAATTCCTTTCTCTCTCTGCTTGCCAAGGGGTGGCTTAGGAGAGTTTCATTCATCTAAAGCCCCAGCATGACCAGTTCCTGCAGAACCCTTCAGCTGTAGAAGGGTTACAGGGGCCATTGCTGGGCAGCCTGGCTGAACTGCTGAGCTCTCCCACCTGTAACTTCAGTGGCTCATTCTCACACAGAAATGCACCAGGAACAAACCAGCATTTGCAGATTGAGCAGTGGGGTTTGCACTGCTGCCTTTTCAGTGCTCTGCTCTTTCAATTCAGTGATGTTCACAGGGTGAAGAAATCAGAGTCTTGCAGTCAATATTCAATGTGGTATTTCTGCTGTAAATGGATGTCGTGAGAGCATTTGCCCTTAATCTGGTACATGCAGCCTCTCCTCATAGTTTGGTTTCCTTCTGCCAGCTCATTTGCACTCAGGATTTTTCTGCTTCCCTTTCCTTTACTACTGACCTTTATTTTGCCTTCTAATTGACTTGTTAAACCAGCCTGTCTGATATTCCTGCTTCTATGGACAAACCAGCTGGATGGTAAAACTGCATCACAAAAACAGCAGTGAGATTTGGAGCCTTCATTTAGTGTTTGACTAAAGCAAATATAATTGGCTTTTTACTTCTGTAAAAGATTAGAGGAGAGCAAAGATGACTTTTCTGAGGTCTAGGTCATAATGTGATTGCTGGAATTTATGATCGGATAAAAGAAAGCAAACTCAACATTAATTATTGCCATATGTTGCCTGATTGCACAGGGTGTAGTAAGGTAGAGGTGCACCCAGGACTGCCTGTGCCTAACACATCCGTGGCAAATGCCACACTGAGAGTAAACTGGCCTGAGCAGCACACCCAGGGCTGTAGGAGTCATGTGGAGCATGAACAAACACACTTCTGTTCTTGCACAACTGTCTGGGCTCATGGAGAGCAGCTATTAAGCACCACGAGTAGAATTGGGGAGAGATGTCATTCACTGCTGGCACCTCTGCTTCTGCTTCAGGGCTTTAATGAGAGAACTCACTCAACCCTGGAAAAAACCCACACCTTTGGTGGGTGGACTTTACTTGCTGTCACTGTGTTTGCATATTTTGAATTTATTTTTTATTTAATTCAACCCTCCTCTGTGTAGGTATCTCTCTGAGTCTGCCTTTCCTAACTCCTCTCCTGAGATGCTGGGATAAACTTGAGTTGTGGGGAAGTGAATCTTATCCTGGTACATGACATCCTGCCAAGTGATCAGGGATACAGGAAAATTTGGGTGTGTTCAGGCAAAGGCTCTATGATTGAAAACAAAGTTATGAACAGAACTAATAACCCTGGGCAGATGGCAAGTAAGCTTTGGGGTTTTTCAAGAGTTTTGTCAGTTAAAACTGCAGCCCTACAAGGAAGGACACAGTGCACCAAACTGAGGGGATGTTGAATATAAAATGTTCTATTAAAATATTAAGAGGGAAAATAATTCTCCTGCCCAGTGCTCAAGTGAGGTTATCCTTTGTGTGCTCACCTATACCACGATGTCTCTGCCTCCCAGGAGGGTCCATGAAGGCTGAGGGCTGTGTGGCACCCTCACCCTACTTCATCCTCACCCTGCTTCACCCTCAGGCTCTCACCTGCCAAGGTCAAAGCTGTGTGTTTTGAAGGACATGGGAATCAAGTCTATTTTCTTTGCTCCCAGGGCAATACTGTCTGCTTCTCCTTGTAGCCTGAGCCAAGCTGTCATGCTGGCAATAGAGAGGAATCATATTAAATTACCGGTGCTAATCACCTGCCTGTCCACCACATCCCTTCCAGCCTGGCCCTTGCCCTGTGCTGTTGTGATCCAGCCTTTGCTCAGCACAAAGCAGGGCTAGACACTCCAAGAAGCTGCTCTGGGTGTTCAGTTGGGCTGTTCAGTCTTGCTTTTAGTCCTCAAAGAATTAGATGGTTACTTAACCAGCTTCATTAACCTTCAAGGGGAGGTGTATTCTATTAATCATTTGCTAGAAAACTAACACTCCCTGTGTTTTTTATTACAGCTAAGTGCCCCAGACGCAGACAATAACAGATTGACCAAATCCGAGCACGATGGTGAGTGTGTGTGTTTGCTGTGCCAGGCTGTGCCAAGCCTTTGCGCTGACCTGAAAAACGTGGAGAGTGTAGCTCAGATAAGGACACAGCAGGAAGAACACTGTCACTGTCTGTGCCTTCAAGGGGGTGAATTTATTGCCTCTCTCTGCTTCCTCATTGTAGAAGAGAATGACCCACACATACAGGCTTTTGCATTTGGGGAGTTAATGGAAAACCTTATCAGATATTAATTCAAAGAATACACTAATTTATCCAGATAAACTTCCTGGGCATATTATTCTTTCCAGGTGGAGCCTGCAAGGCAGCCATTTCTATGGTTGTTACTACAGAATCTTGGAATGGTTTGGGTTGAAAGGAACCTTAAATGTCATCCAGTTCCACCTCCTGCCATGGGCAGGGACACCTTCCAGTAGACCAGGCTGCTCCAAGCCCCATCCAGCCTGGCCTGGGACACTTTCAGGGACAGGGGCACATTTTTCTGCCCACTGAATGTTAAGTGGTGTTTTGCTGATGATTTTCTTGAGAACATGAAGAGCTTTGTAAGAAGAGTGTATTTCCCCAGAAATGACACTGGACCAGAGGCAGGAGAAACCTGTTTGTGAATCACCATTTAGGGTAAAACACTGCACTTCCTGGTGTGCTATTTAACAGAATGATGGTCCTTGACTGCTCTTAGGGAAGTCAGGAATGGGGCTTTGATGGGAACAGCCTCCTTTATGATTTACATGGAAAACTGCTGGAAAGAAGCTGAACTGAACAGAGATGTCAGGCTGTGTGCCCTTATTTAACTGGAAAGCAGATACTCCATGGGCAGCCTCATTAAGATATTTTCTCCTTTCAGTTGAGTCCCTGTGGCTTATCTCTTATGTGGCTGGGAAGTCCCTCTAGAACAAACTATTTCTTTTTAGGATAGGATGAAACCTGGTAAAAAATCACTCATGTTTGGAGGGTGGACTTTACTTGCTGCCACTTTCAAAAAAAGATGTTTGCATCTTCTAAATTCTCTTTTTTTAAATTCAACTCTACTCTGTGCATGTCTCACTTTGTGACTGCTTTCCATAACTCCTCTCCTGTGGGTTTAGGCAACAGTCAAGGGTGTCTCAACTTTCAGTGCTGAGCAAGAAGCACAGGCACTAAGGAAGGCCATGAAGGGATTTGGTAAGTTGCTCTCCCTCCACTGTTACACATTTTTTAGCTCTGATGGTTGGGAAGGTTTTTACTGGTACTTTTTTGGAGGGGAAGTTCATCCATTTGCATCACCTTACTGCCCTGTGAGGGCATTGGAGGGAACTGGGCAACTTGAACCCCACTGGAAATCCAAGTCTTGGCCATAAAAACATCCTCAGTTAGGCTCTTGTTTTCTCTCTCCTGTGGTGTGGTGCTGCTGGGCTGAGGCACTTGTGCACAGATGAAACCCAGTTTGTGCAAGGATGTGTGTAAGGTTGTGTGGCCAATGGCATACCCTGGGCAAGGCCAGAGCAGGCCTCTGGGTCTGGTACAAGCAGCTTGACTGGTTTTCATTGGTTCCTTCCAGGCACGGATGAAGATGCGATCATTGAGACCTTGACCAAACTGAATGTTTCCCAACGTCAGCAAGTTCTGATCACCTATAAAAGCACTATTGGCAGGGTAGGTCTCTTCAGAGATCAGTGGCAGTGGCTCTAATTGGGAGATGTGGATTTTTTTGGGTTGTATCACTTGGGTGAAATGTGAAGAACATCCTAGTCTCCACAAAAGTATGATTGGCACTGAGCACAAGCTTTCCTTGGCCAAGTTTTTTTTGGTCTTGTTCACTTCAGAGTAACTGTTCATCCAAGGAGGGCTGGAGCATGAAGAAAAGTGGTGAACGAGTTCTTCCTCTCCTCAAAGGCCGTGTCGTCTTCTCCTTTCTTCTCTTTCTGTCCTCTAGGATTTGATTGATGACTTGAAGTCTGAGCTGAGTGGGAATTTTGAAAAGGTGATCATTGGTTTGATGACTTCAACCACCATGTATGACGTGCATGAACTGAGGAGGGCTCTAAAGGTTTGGAAATCTTCTTTTATGTTGCATAAGTTATGGTCAATTCAGTATGCAATGGCATAACTGTATATTAATTATTCATTTCATATTAACCTAAATATAATAAACAAAAGTCGTAGTTGCCCTTCAAAACAGTTGCCACAGTCTTGGCTCTTGTCTCTGCTATTCCCTAGGGAGCAGGAACAGATGAAGGCTGCCTGATTGAAATCCTGGCTTCTCGCACCAACGCAGAGATCCGGCACATCAACGAGAACTACAAACTCCGTATGTGGCACCCTCTGCAATTTCATACTGGCTGAGAAGCCACTTGTGTGTGTGCAGGGGTGTGTGAAGAGGCAGGAGAAGGGTCTGTCAGCATCAAGGCCTAGAATTCCACCCAGAAACTGAGTCGGAGTAAATAGGATGGGGTGGAGTGGTTACGTCTGTCAGCTGGAGGTCTGTCCATGGTGGATCTTTTGCCAGTTTTATGCTGGCTGTGTTTCTTAATTTTGCCCTGTACCACTCAATATAATGGCTGGATTGCTGTGATGAAAGCCAAGAAGGGCAAGGGCATCCTGGCTCGTCCCAGTCACAGTGTGGCCAGCAGGATAGGGCAGTGCCTGTCCCCCTGTTTTGGCACTGCTGAGGCAACTCAAATCCTGGGGACTGTTTAGGATGGGTATTAGAAAAAGGTTCTTCATGCAGAGGGTGGCTGGGCACTGGAACAGGCTCCCCAGAAAGTGGTCACAGCACCAATCCTGATGGAGCTCAAGGAGTGTTTGGACAACATTCTTGGGCACATGGTGGGACTCTTGGGGATGGTTCTATGCAGGCCCAGGAGTTTGACTTGGTGATCCATGTGAGTCCCTTCCCACTCAGCAAATCCTGTGATTCTGTGAGTTGTTAGTAACAGATCTGCTGTGTGTGCGCTCTGGCAGAATACGGCTCCACCCTCGAGGATGACATCGTCTCTGACACATCCTCCATGTTCCGCAGAGTCCTCGTGTCCCTCGCAACAGTGAGTCCAGGATGGGGAAATAATGGGGGTGAATCTGCTGCTGGATATCTCTCACTCAGTGATGAAGCGCTTCAGGCTGGCTGTTATTTCACTTCTCTTGCATTTCACCTCGCCAGCATTTCATACCAGCGTCTGCAGGAGGAGCAGCCTCACTGTGGGCATGCCTTAATGCCGTGTGCTCTTTTTAAATTAAAGTGGATGGCTGCTTGTTTCAAAAGGAAGAACAAATCACAATCTGAAACATGTTTTGCTGTATTTTAACCTACTGTTCAATGTTAAGAATCCCCTTATACATCTCCCGTAACTGGTTTTGAATGGGGAATTTGCAGGACTTACTTCCATTAGTTGCTCTGTTGAAATGAGTTTTTTCATCCTTGTATCTCTGCAGGGTAACAGAGATGAGGGAACATTCGTGGATGAGGCCCTTGCTCAACAAGATGCTCAGGTGTGTAGCAATTTGCTTCCTTGCAAGAACTGCCTGGGTTTGTATGTGGGACGTGTGGTGAATCCCTGCTGTTTCTAGACCTCTTTTTTTTCAAGGTAGATGAGTAAGTCTGAAGCTGTGCTAGTCAGCAGTGCCCTAGGTGGAGACTGCATTGGATGTTAGGAAATGTTTTTCCCCAAAGGGTTGTTCAGCTCTGGCACAGGCTGTCCAGGGCAGGGGTGGAGTCCCCATCCCTGTGGATGTGGCACTTGGGGACATGGGTTAGTGGTGGCTTTGGCAGTGCAGGGGAAGAGTTTGACTTGATGATCTTCGAGGGCTTTTCCAACCCAAATGGTTCTATGAAGTAAAAGCCTCGTTATATACACCTGTTGTTCTCAATTATCCTCACTTTGTCTGTTCATAATGTCTTCAAGTGCCTGTATGAAGCTGGGGAGAAGAAATGGGGAACAGATGAGGTGCAGTTCATGTCCATCCTCTGCACACGGAACAGGTGCCACCTGCTAAGAGGTAGGACCTCTCTGGTGTCCTGGATTTTTTCCCTTGTTTGAGGACCGTACTTTTGTAGGAGCTTTGTACTTGTTCATTAACTGATTGTGATCCCTTCCTGAGACAACAGATATTCTTGGGGCCAGTTGATTCAATTCTTTTCGATTATTTTATTCCCTCCTGAGATAAAATGGGAGTTGAGAAAAACATCCATACAACTTGCTCTAGCCTGTGAATTGGAGATAATGAAGTGTGACTCCCATGGGACAGAGCTAAGCAAGGAAACTGTCTGCATTAAATAGCAGTTCTGGAAAATCCTAGCAGCAGTGGTTGGCTAATTAGCAAGACAGCTGATAATTAAAATGAGTTATTTCTGAGGGGTAGCCCTGATTTAGTTTACAATGTCACAGTAATGGTGCAATGTTTATACAGGGTATGAGGAGCTTGATCTTGCAAAGTGATCCTCGGGGGTTACGCACTGAAGCAGCTCACTTGGCTCTTTTTATCCGACTCTGCCTCCTAGTTTTTGATGTGTACAGAGCGATTGCTAATAAGGACATCACAGAGAGCATTAAATCCGAGATGTCAGGAGACCTCGAGGATGCTTTGTTAGCTGTGGGTGAGTTCCCTGCTTTTAAACTTTGTCTACAAACTAATTAAATAATTAAAGATACTGTCTCTTGCCCTGACTGTTTGCACAGCTTTAGGAGGCAGATTCTTTTTCACTGTTCTACAAGCCACAGTGTTTTAATCTTTGCAGATACGACCTGTTAAGAAGGCTATGTGCTTTATATTTCTCTGCCAAGGGATGCATTGGCAGCTGACATTTGCTGTCTGGAAGCTTTAAAGCCTTAAAAATATTTTATTGCTGCACACTGGACACGGAGACATCAGTTGACAGGAGGTCACTGACTCTGGATGTCTGCACTGTGCTTGTTGAGTTGCATTTTTACAGAATACATATCTGCACTGAGAAAGTGCTGGCAGGGTTTAGAAGACCTTCTCCTTCAGTGTTTATTTGCTTTAATTCTCTTGTTCTTGCCTCCCTTACAGTAAAGTGCTTGAGGAATAAACCTGCATATTTTGCTGAAAGATTGTACAAATCCATGAAGGTAAAGAGCTTTTGCTATTTTCCCCCCTGCCTCTCCATGCTTGAGTCACTAGCATGACAGCAGTCAGAGAAAAAGACACTGTGTTAACTGGGGGGAAAAAAGAACTGGGCTTTTCTGTGGACCTCTTTTCCTTCAGGAAGCTCACAGCTGGTAGTGGATCCCTGCATTAATGCAAAAATGGTCTAATTAGGAACAGATTCCACAGAAGGCCAAACCTTTGTGTCTGTCACTGGTCTGTCCAAAGTGCTTTGCAGCTGTAGCTGGTTGTTCTGTTCCTTTAGGGCCTGGGCACAGATGACAGCACGCTGATCCGGGTGATGGTGTCCCGCTCGGAGATAGACATGCTGTACATCAGGAGGGAGTTCCTGGCCATGTACGGGAAATCGCTCCACTCCTTCATTAAGGTAAGCTCTGGAATCTTACAAACAGACCTGGATTTGCTAAGCAGCTTCAAGGACACCCTCTCAACATCTTTTGGGTATTTTAGAGGAGGTGGAATTAAGGAGACTTTACATTTATGTATTGAAAACCTTCCTGAATGTTCTTGGTTATTAAATTGTCAAAGAGGGTACAAACACTACAATAAGACATTTATGCTGGAAGGCATCCTGCTTTCCATGGAGCTACAAAATTAATGGTGTTCCTTTTTTCTGCTCTCTCTAGGGAGACTGCTCCGGGGACTACAGGAAGGTTCTGCTCAGGCTGTGTGGTGGGGAGGATTAAAGGAGGCCTGGGGGACCTGCTGGGTGATGGGAAGCAGCTGATCATAGAATTGTTTCGTTTGGAAAGGATCTTTAAAATCATTAAGCCAAATCATGATAAAGATTTCTTTCTTTTTATTTTTTTCCCAAATGCCTTATTAATTATTCTGGCTATTGACTTTGGTTAGTTCATGCTCTGGTTAGATAGTGGCCATTCTGGTTGACCCTTTTGATACACTTTTATGCTTGGAACACCCATTTGCCTACTAACTGAGCTGGTGAAGCCCATCTTACACAGAATGCTGTAACCAAAGGTATAAAAGTTGTTTCCTGACCAGCTGCCCCTCTGCTTGTTGTGTTCACCAGCAAAACGCATCAACTAAAGCAAACCTGGATGCAAAGTATGAGAGGCTGCACAGGGAAAAGCCAGCCTCATTGGTACATGGAGACTGCAGAACATGGGTTTGCTTCAGTTTTTGGGTAGAATTAAAACACAAAGAAACCAAATATCTAAAATACAAGTACGTTTACATATTAACTTGCCCCACTTGGTGTGGAGCATTAACAGCCTGGCTGTACTGTATGTATATGTTGCCTGTAGATCTGCAAGTGGTGAAGTTGTCACTGGTGACATCAGAAAAACCTTTTCCTGCCCTGGTTAGAGCAGCCCTGTGCTTTTGGTCTGTCTGCTTGATCATGGGAGTATAAATAATTAAGGTTATATTACAAACCCCGCTCTGGTAAAAGGGATGTCATTGGAATGGTGCCTTTTAAGGAATGACCTGTCCCCTAAACCCCACCTCATCAGCCTGGTTCTGGGGCAGCTCCTCAGATTTTCCCGGGACACCTCACCAGATCTCCCTGTGGCAGCTCCCCAAATCTCCCTGAGGTAATGCCCCAGACCTCCGTGGGACACCTGCCCACATGTCCCCACACTGGCTGACAGCTGCCCCGTGTCACAGGACTATTAAGGGATCACATGTTTGTGCCTGGGCCTCACCTGGACTTCTACCTCAACCTCTGCGAGAGTCTTTTCCCCTACACACCTGCCTGTTCACTGTTGTCACTACAAAAACGGGATTCTGCTTTGGCTTGGCAATTTATTTTTTACTGCTGGTGTATAATCCTATTCTGAAGGATCAGAGTAAGGCTGCATTGTCAAAGTTCAAACACTGAGGTGGCTACGCCCCAATTCCATCACTCATTTTCCTCTAGAACAGGCTGCTGCTGGCTGGAATAGGAGATGCCTCTGGGGCCTCCAGTAAAATAAATTCCTTTCTTGTTTTCTGGGCTGCCATTGTAGACACATTCCTGACTTTTGCCGGGAGAGGAGGCAGAGCTTTATCCAGTTCTTCTGAGGGCTCTGCCCAGGACAGGGAAATGCCCAGCACAGCACAGCAGCTGCGGAAGCGCTCGGGCTGGGATGGGTTTCAGTGCCTTGGGTCAGATTGCTGAGTGTTGAAAAATGAATAAAGGATTTGTTTCTGTACTTTCTGCCCCGATGCTGTGTTCTGGGAGGGGACACAGGGAAAGACTTGTTTTGTCCCGAACTCCCGTGCTCTGCCGCGGGGTCCCGGCGGGGTGAGGAGCGGCTGCAGGGCTGCTTCTTATGCTAATTAGTCAACGTTTTTAGCCTTTTTAGTATCTTTTTTCTCCGGTAAGGACTTTCCAACGCATAAACTCAGTCTTTGTCTCTTCTTTATCTTCTGGTTTCTGGAAATTGTCCTTGTCCATAAATTCTACGGTCCAGATGTCCAACCTCACCAACACGGTTCTCTCCCAGGCTTTGTTCATTGAAGCACATCTGAGCTTGTTTATCAAAACTTAAAGAGTTTCAGTAATTTTCCCAAGCTGTCTTTCTACAAAAGCAGCTTATGACAACTTTGCTAGATGCTAAGAGTAGCTTAGGGATAACGGACTATTTATTATTAATATGTATAGGTTATGATTAAGTAAAACAATTAATCCAGAACTCAATCTAAACCATTAACTCATTCATTAAGAGCTTCTCTCGCTCCCAGCGCTCGGAGCGCAGGAAAGCGCCCGCCCGCGTCACCCCGGGCCCGCCCGCGCAGGCGCAGAGCCGCGGGGGCCG
>WEIT01013746.1:349624-396537 GCA_013389985.1 Dryoscopus gambensis | reverse complement strand
GAGCGGGAGGAGCGGCTTCTCCACCTCCGGGGCCGCAGGTCTGGGGGGTGGCTGAGGGAGGGGCGCCGGGGCCACGGGTTCTGAGGGAACCGGGGATGCTGGCGAAGCTGCAGGGCCGGGGCGGGCAGAGGGACTGGGGGGATGCAGGGCCGGGCTGGGGGAGCAGCTCTGAGGGGGCACTCGAGGGCCCGGCCCGGCATCCCGTCGGAGCCCGTCGTGCAGGAAGGAGCGGGGGCTGGAGGGGAGAGGTGTCGGGGTGAGGCCTCTCATGGGGCCCCCCGGGTCAGGGGGTGACTCTGGGGCGCTCGGGAAAGGCCCCGGCGGCAGCGGCGGGCGCGGGGAAGTGGTGCTGCCGTGGGGACACCGCAGTCGGGCTGGGCTGCGCTGCGCTGGGCTGGACGAAGCCCCCGAGGGCTTGAGACCGACTCTTGTCGCTGTGACGGCAGAATTTTGAAGGACTGTGTCTCACTGCTTGTGGTTTGTTGTTTTGGTTTTTTTTTTTTAATTAGGAAAAAATTGAAAAGCACGTCGAAATATATTTATCAGACGCTGTTTTTGAATGGAGAGAACAGTGATATCAAAATCTGTGCTTTGGGAGAGGAGTGGAACTTGCACAAGATTTATTTGTGTCAGGTAAGTGGCTCCTTTCTAACTCCCAGTAGAAACTGTGTTTTTAGTAAAAGAATGTCTGGGAACTGTGAAGTATGACTGGAGAGCTTTCCTTTTTTCCCCCATTTTATATAGGACCTTCACTCTTTTTGTAGATGCAAACAGTTAACCAACTCCTGTTAGCAATGTTGGGAAGCAGAGCTGTAGCTTCATGTTAGAAAAGTTTCTTTGCTTCTCTCTTACAGTTTAATTTTTAAATTTTGTTTAATTTATTTTATTCTTAATCTGGGTGCATCCTCTGTGAAAACAGTTCTGACAGTTGTCTTTGATGTCCTGAGAACATGTTCTTGTTTGCTGAACAAGTGCCTGAGAGGCTCCTGTCATGTGAATATTCTTGCAGAGCAAAGGAGGTGCTTCCAGAAGGGATTTGTAAAGCCTATGGTGCCCCAGCTCAGTTTTACTGTCCACTGGACTTGTGTGCAGAGACCTGCAGAGAGTTGCTGGTGCTGGGTCTCTGTAGCCGTTACGTGATTCACAAAATCATAACATTTGTGCCTTCACAGAAGGATTCCTTGCAGCTTCCCTGCTGCTGCAGGAGGAACATTTGCTCAGGAGCTCTAAAAAGGAATAAATCTTAGTGCATACATCCAAAAAAGATGCTGTTTCCACAAACATTTTCTGTTGGGCTTGTGTTCAGGTGGAGTCCTTTGTGTCTGTGTTTTGGGACCACAGAAGTGCTGTTGGCTTCACTGTCTGTTCTCTGTGTCACTCCTGCTGTGGCAGGAGCGGGGAGAAGCTGTGACTGTGCCATGAAACACCAAATTCAGTTGTGGCTGTGGCTTTCAGGGGTTCTGGCCTTGCCACAGGGTTGATGTGAAGCCGTCAGGTGTTGTACATGGACAGGAGGGCACTTGTGTGTCAGCTGCAGTGGGAGCTAGAGCAGGGGTGTGACATGGTGGCATCGGGAGGTGCTCTGCACGTGGCTGGAGTTTCTCTGGTGCAAGTGACAGGAAGAGCGAATTCTGGATTTTTTGTGGCTGTTGCTGTGTCACTGCCAGAATTCCAGAGCAGCTTCTCTGCTGCTTTTAATTACTTGCATGGCCCAAGCGAAGGAAGTGTTTAATTGCTTTCTTGTAGGAAAAAATCTTTCCTTTTTAGAGTGTGAGAACCTTTTAACAAGCATAAACTGAAGGCAGGAGAGTGCTTTGTGTGAGGCAGAGCTGGAGCAGTGGCCCTGGGGGGGCCATGGAGGGTGTGGGGGGTATGGCAGGAGCAGAGGTGGCAGGCACAGCTCCCACTGTGGACCGCAGGGAGGGGGGACAGTCAGGGCTGGGTTGTGCACGTTGGGCACAGTGCTGGTGTGGCCTCAGGCTGCTGGTGTTTCCTGTCACTGCAGCTCTGTGGTTGCTGCATCTCAATTTCATGAAGCTGTTCCTGAAGCCTTAGCGCAGGTTGGTGACTGAAAGTGAGTGTGAAATCCCTTCTGTGGATGCAGCTGTTCAGGGGGGTTTGGAAATTGTGAGGTTGTCTGTAGAGGCCTTGTTGTAGGAGCAGTGTTCTTGGGAGGTGAGCCCTGGTGGGAGTTCACCATTCTCCTCAGGCAGGTTCTGTTCCAGGGCACACTCTGCACTGGAATTACGGTACTGTAGGAGGTAAAATAGTGTTGGAGGTTAGAAGTTAACTCCATGTACATGACTCTTAATGCCATTGTGACTCCTCCTCTGTGCCCCTGAGCAGACTCAGCCTGGCTGTTTCTGCTCCCCTGCTCTCTCCAGGCGCTGCCTTGCATTCCATGAAGGACAATCAGGTGCTGCTCTGCCTGGTCACCGCAGCTCTGAGAAATGGGGGGTTTTCTTTTTCCTGATGCTGTTACAAAAATGATAAATCCTTATGAAACTGGGGAGTTGATCTCTATGGCAAAGCTGAGGCAGCCTCGTGAAGAAAACAAAGATGAGTGAGGTCCTGGGTTTGATAGGGGCATCTTGTGTGTTGTCAAAGTTAGGAATATGCCAAGGGTACAGAAATACTGACCTGATCAAATGGAATCAGAGTTGGGTTTTGTGTTATTTGCTGCCCTGAGCTGAAATGCTGCGGGAAGAGGTCAGGGAATGTGGTGCTGTACAAATAGACTTTATTTTTTTGATCTCTCAGGTAAACCTCATTGATAGCATCTCATAATGGGCACATCTGCTGATGGGAAGGAAAATCAGGCACCGTAGTAGAGCATTATCTTTCCCTTCATTTGGATGGAAAACCTCAAATTCTAGTTTTATGTGCTTTTCACTTAATAATAAAAGGTATATTGCTGTAAATGGTGTGTGTGTGTGTGTCTGTGTCCATGGTATGAGTCAAAAGCCTTGTACAGTAATTTGTATGTCTTGCATGCCTTTTTTCTTCCCCCCCTCACCCAGTCCCCAAACTGGCATTCCCTGATGCCTGCAGGATGTGTTGTTTGCCAGTAACCTTAAGGACTTAATTCTTGAACTAATCCTGTCCCCACTGGTGATGTGGTTTGTGGGAAAAGAGCTTGTGTGTTTTTTCTGGCCTTTTCAAACTCTTTCCATACTCTGGTTACACACACGTAGCCCAAATTTTCCTGTAGGCATTTTGAGTGTCAGAAACAGCAACTACAATCGGCCCCTTACATCTGTCAGAACATTTTAGCTTTTGAAAATTCCCTTAATATGTTTTGTTCTGCATAAAGGTAAATATTAACCATGTTTGGTTCCATGTGCTGCTTTTGGGAGTTTTAATTGGGATGAAATCTCGTAGCTGAGTTCCTTTTCTCTCTTCCCTCATACAGTCAGGCTACTTTTCCAGTATGTTCAGTGGCTCTTGGAAAGAATCCAGCATGAACGTCATAGAGTTGGAGATTCCTGATCAAAATATTGATGTAGAAGGTAAGTGGGAGCCTTTTATTTTAACAAAACCCTGAAGGGCGAGGTTAAGTTAAACCTCATGATGCTCAGAGAAGGCTCATGAGGTTCAACTTCTTTTTGTGCAGTTTTACAGTTCTCAGGGGGTGCTGAAGAGTTTGTTTAACTCGTGGAAGCTCAGTAATGGATTGGTTACTGCCTCATGTTGTGTTTTCTGTCTGGTCGGTTGCTCTAGATAAAAGAGCCAATACTGAGACCATAGAGAAGGTGTGCAGTGAAGGGAGTTTGGTTGTACTTAAGGACTCTTTTAATGCCCCATGCACACTGTTGTGTCTCTGTTTGACTCCTGTTCCCTTTGCAGCTCTGCAGGTGGCTTTTGGCTCGCTCTACAGGGACGATGTGCTGATAAACCCCAGCCGCGTAGTCGCCCTGCTGGCAGCAGCCTGCATGCTGCAGCTTGTAAGTCAGAAATGCCAGTATTTTTTGTCTTTACATGAAAAGAAATAGCCCAGAATATCCTCGCCCATGTGGCCTTTTTCACCCAGAGGAGTGAATCAGCTTTTCGGGCTAAGTGGGGAAAAACACAAACACAGTCCAGCGGGTTTATTGAAAAATACTGTGACTAAGATTGAGGTGTGAGATTAAGTGCTTTGAGAGTGATATCTGAAAGTAGATTAAATAGGTTTTGGAGCTCACTTGCTCTACCCTGAAGGCATTCAGTATGCTTTTTTTTTCATGGGAAATACTCTTAAGGAACATCTGTGTTTCTGAGGAATGATGGTTTAAATGTTTTGAACAGCATAGCACCGGTCACTGCAGCCTGTGGGACTTTGGGGATGACTCAGGCATGAAAATCTGTATGAACAGCACAGTGTCTGACATTTCCTGTTGGGAAATGAACACTCAGAACGTTTGTGTGTTCTTTCCTCCTTGCAGGATGGCTTAATCCAGCAATGTGGTGAAACAATGAAGGAAACCATCACTGCCCAAACCGTGTGTGGTTATTATAATTCTGCGGGGACGTATGGGCTGGACTCAGTGAAGAAAAAGTAAGAATTACTGTCTCCAAGCTGCCTTGGACACTGCCAATTAACAGTGAATTTACACACAGTACCATAATGACCAGGTTAATTGTTTTAGTATTTTTTTAGACTAGAATCATAGAATCATCAAGGTTGGAAAAGACCTATGAGATCATTCAGTTCATCCATCCACCCAGCACTACCACTGGAAACGCTAAACTGCATCACCCAGAGCCAGATCCAGACACCTCCAGGGAGGTGATTCCACTGCCTGACCCACCCAAACAGGGGAAAAAAATTTCAAATACCTAATCTGAATCTCCTATGTTTCAGTTTAAGGCCACTTCCTNAATGGTGTGTGTGTGTGTGTCTGTGTCCATGGTATGAGTCAAAAGCCTTGTACAGTAATTTGTATGTCTTGCATGCCTTTTTTCTTCCCCCCCTCACCCAGTCCCCAAACTGGCATTCCCTGATGCCTGCAGGATGTGTTGTTTGCCAGTAACCTTAAGGACTTAATTCTTGAACTAATCCTGTCCCCACTGGTGATGTGGTTTGTGGGAAAAGAGCTTGTGTGTTTTTTCTGGCCTTTTCAAACTCTTTCCATACTCTGGTTACACACACGTAGCCCAAATTTTCCTGTAGGCATTTTGAGTGTCAGAAACAGCAACTACAATCGGCCCCTTACATCTGTCAGAACATTTTAGCTTTTGAAAATTCCCTTAATATGTTTTGTTCTGCATAAAGGTAAATATTAACCATGTTTGGTTCCATGTGCTGCTTTTGGGAGTTTTAATTGGGATGAAATCTCGTAGCTGAGTTCCTTTTCTCTCTTCCCTCATACAGTCAGGCTACTTTTCCAGTATGTTCAGTGGCTCTTGGAAAGAATCCAGCATGAACGTCATAGAGTTGGAGATTCCTGATCAAAATATTGATGTAGAAGGTAAGTGGGAGCCTTTTATTTTAACAAAACCCTGAAGGGCGAGGTTAAGTTAAACCTCATGATGCTCAGAGAAGGCTCATGAGGTTCAACTTCTTTTTGTGCAGTTTTACAGTTCTCAGGGGGTGCTGAAGAGTTTGTTTAACTCGTGGAAGCTCAGTAATGGATTGGTTACTGCCTCATGTTGTGTTTTCTGTCTGGTCGGTTGCTCTAGATAAAAGAGCCAATACTGAGACCATAGAGAAGGTGTGCAGTGAAGGGAGTTTGGTTGTACTTAAGGACTCTTTTAATGCCCCATGCACACTGTTGTGTCTCTGTTTGACTCCTGTTCCCTTTGCAGCTCTGCAGGTGGCTTTTGGCTCGCTCTACAGGGACGATGTGCTGATAAACCCCAGCCGCGTAGTCGCCCTGCTGGCAGCAGCCTGCATGCTGCAGCTTGTAAGTCAGAAATGCCAGTATTTTTTGTCTTTACATGAAAAGAAATAGCCCAGAATATCCTCGCCCATGTGGCCTTTTTCACCCAGAGGAGTGAATCAGCTTTTCGGGCTAAGTGGGGAAAAACACAAACACAGTCCAGCGGGTTTATTGAAAAATACTGTGACTAAGATTGAGGTGTGAGATTAAGTGCTTTGAGAGTGATATCTGAAAGTAGATTAAATAGGTTTTGGAGCTCACTTGCTCTACCCTGAAGGCATTCAGTATGCTTTTTTTTTCATGGGAAATACTCTTAAGGAACATCTGTGTTTCTGAGGAATGATGGTTTAAATGTTTTGAACAGCATAGCACCGGTCACTGCAGCCTGTGGGACTTTGGGGATGACTCAGGCATGAAAATCTGTATGAACAGCACAGTGTCTGACATTTCCTGTTGGGAAATGAACACTCAGAACGTTTGTGTGTTCTTTCCTCCTTGCAGGATGGCTTAATCCAGCAATGTGGTGAAACAATGAAGGAAACCATCACTGCCCAAACCGTGTGTGGTTATTATAATTCTGCGGGGACGTATGGGCTGGACTCAGTGAAGAAAAAGTAAGAATTACTGTCTCCAAGCTGCCTTGGACACTGCCAATTAACAGTGAATTTACACACAGTACCATAATGACCAGGTTAATTGTTTTAGTATTTTTTTAGACTAGAATCATAGAATCATCAAGGTTGGAAAAGACCTATGAGATCATTCAGTTCATCCATCCACCCAGCACTACCACTGGAAACGCTAAACTGCATCACCCAGAGCCAGATCCAGACACCTCCAGGGAGGTGATTCCACTGCCTGACCCACCCAAACAGGGGAAAAAAATTTCAAATACCTAATCTGAATCTCCTATGTTTCAGTTTAAGGCCACTTCCTGATGTCCTCTCACTGCAGGCATGGCAGAAGAGACCAGCCCCAGCTCACTACAACCTTTCAGGGTGCTATAGAGGGTGATGAGGTTCCCCCTGAGCCTCCTCCGGACTAAACAAACCCAGCTCCCTCAGCTTTTCCTTATAAAATATGTTTTCTAGACCCTTCATGAGCCTTGTTGCCTTTCTCTGGATGTGCTCCAGCCCCTCAATGTCCTTTGTTAAGTGAGGGGCCCAGAACTGACACAGTACTTGAGGGGCAGCCTCACCAGTGCCAGGTACAGGGGAATGGTCACTTCCGTAGTCCTGCTGGTCACACTATTCTTGGTACAGGCCAAGATGCCATTGGCCTTCCTGGGCACACTACTGGCTCATGGTCAGCCAGCTGCCAACCACCCCCAAGTCCCTTTCTGCCAAGCAGCTCTTGAGCCACTCCTGCCCCAGCCTGGAGCTGCGGGGGGTTGCTGTGGTGACTCAGCACTTGGCCTTATTGAACCTCATGCTGTTGTCCTTGGCCCACTGATTGAGTCTGTCCAGATCCCTCTGCAGAACCCTCCAGCCCTCCAGCAGATCCACAGTCCCACCCAGCTTAGCACTGTCTGCAAATTTGCTGAGGGAGCAGCTGATGCAGGAATGTTGACATAGAGAAGAAACAAGCAGAGGTCCTAATTCCTTGCTTTCCATGCAGGTGCCTTGAGTGGCTCTTGAACAATCTGATGACTCACCAGAGCGTTGGACTCTTCAAGGAACTCAGGTACTGGGGCTGCACTTCCCTTGCAGGGATGAAAGACAGTCTCTGCCCAGGTCTGGAGCTCTCTGCAGTTTACTTTCTAGGCTACTGCTGGTTGCATGTTCCCTACCTCCCCTTTGTCTTCTCTCTTCTGTCTCACTGACCTGTTACAATTGACTTTTTTCAGCATAAACCTCATGAAGCAGCTGATCAGCTCCTCCAACCTGTTTGTGCTGCAGGTGGAAATGGATGTGTACACTGCTCTCAAAAAGGTACTTGCCTGGGGCTCGCTGCAGTGGAACCTTTGTGGGATTGACTGAAAGTATTTAATGGAGTAGCAGAACTTTTATGGAAATGAATGCACTGTGGAAATGTGTCTTATTAACATGCAAATTACTTATCTGAAACCTTCTTCAACTGACTCACTAGAATTTATTTATTTTGCCCAGTGGATGTTCCTTCAGCTCGTGCCTTCTTGGAATGGGTCTTTCAAGCAGATGTTAACTGAAGCTGATGCCTGGTTTGCTGAGCGCAGGAGAGGTAGGAAGAGTTGACCTGGTCTTGGTTTGGGATTTCAGTGCAAGTTATTTCTTAATTTTAATGGCAAAAGGTGACTTTTTTGCCCATGATAACTTTCTCTAATCATTAAGTAAAAACTCCAACCTTAAATAGGGTCTGGAAAATATTTAGGGCAGCAAACTGTAATGTGGGTGCTGTGTGTTGCAGAGTTTGGGGGTGACATTGCCTTCCTGGAGTCGGCGCAGGGGAACGCGTTCCTGCCCGTGTTCGCACACCTGAGGCTGCAGTACATCATCAGTGACCTGGCCTCAGCCAGAATCGTGGAGAGGGATGCCCTGCTGCCCTCAGGTGAGTGAGTGCTGGACACAGATGAGGCCTCACCTCGATTCCAGGCTTCAGTTTGGACCTCTCACCCCAAGAGAAACAGAAGGGTGCCGGAGGATGTCCCAAGTGGGACAGAGCTGGGGAAGGGTCTGGAGCACAAGTCTGATGAGGAGTGGCTGAGGGAGCTGGAGAAAAGGAGGCTCAGGGGGAACCTTCTCACTCTCCACAACTCCTGACAGGCGGGAGCAGCCGGTGGCGGGGTCAGGCTCTGCTCCCAGGGAACAGGGACAGGACAAGAAGAAACGGTCTCAGGGGAGGTTCAGGTTGGATATTGGGAAAATTCATTCCATTATGGAAAGGGGTGTCTGGCTCTGGCACAGCTGCCCGGGGCAGTGCTGGAGTCCCCATCCCTGGGGGGATTCAGCAGCCCTGTGGATGTGGCACTTGGGGACATGGGTCAGTGGTGGCCTTGGCAGTCCTGGAGGAGCAGTTGGACTCAATGACCTTAGAGGACTTTCCCAGCCCAAATCATTCCATGATTCTTCTCAACTAATCACATTTTGTGTGCCTTCCCCAGCCTGTCCTGCCCTAGAGTAATTGGGAAGATCTCAGGATGTTTACTTGTCTTACTGCTCACATATTCATCTCCAGTGTCTGGCTGGTAGTTGAAGATTCAACAGAAGCTGAGTGTGAAAATTACAGGCATAAAAGTCTGCAGAGGCACCCATGTAGGTGTCATCACCACATGAGGAGCATTCTGCTCATCAGTCAGTTTGTCAAAATGCTCTGCAATCAATATGTAGTATTTTATCAATGTTTATATGGTCCCAGGGGCCCAGATAAGCAAAAAATCCTTCTCCTTTTGGGAGAGTAAAACTGCTGAGACTCAACTGTTTATAGCCTTTACTTTCTAAAAAGAGCTGGATAGGATTTGGAATAAAACCCGAAAATTAAAATAAAAAGCACAAGATGCTGTGAACTCTTCTTCCCTCTTCTAAAACAAATGTTATTTACTAATAGAGATTTAGGATGATTTGGGGCAGAGAGGATATTCAAGTATTCCACTCTTCTCCATTTATCTGCATTTTGACTTGAGTAAAATTCATCCTCCTCCTAGGGCCTGGTGCTTTTTGAAGCTCAGAGAGTGAATTGCCATTTCATGTTATTAGAGATTACTGATGTTGGCATCCCAGTGTCGCTGGAAAATGAAAGGCCCCTTCTCATCCTGCTGCTGATGTCTGATAACATTTTGTTATGCATAAAAATCCCAAAAGAACAGGTCTTATCTTTGATATGTGATATTTTACATGCTTAAGTGATGTATAAAGTAAACATAATCCATTGTACTTCAGAGTGATACTGGTACTGGTTATAGGCAAAGTGCAAAGGTTATTATAAAAAATAACTTTGAGTGAATGACTCTAGATCTTTAATGGTGACACAGGAGAGCAGTGGACTTGTATTCTTATGAAGTGGCTTTGTCAGCACATCAATAAGACATTGGAAACCAGAAATTTTCTAGAGCTACACTTGATTTCCTCCTCCTAATGTCCACTGTTAGCCCTTAGAGTGTGATGGGCAGCCTTTTCATAGCGCTCTTCAGTGGATAAATGTTGTGTCTGTTCTCAATCCTAGGAGCCTCTACCTGTATCTGTCAGAGATTGTTAATTGCATCTTTGAGGCTGATTTCCTTGTGCCTGTTGAAAAAGCATGTGAAATTGGTGCGCAGCTCACGAGGTGCGAGAGCCGAGTGTTTGCCGTGTAGGAAGCAGTCCCCGAGGCGCGCTGAGCGCTGCGCAGGCTGGGTGGCACTGTGGTGCCGGGAAAGGGGACGTGCGCCGCGTGCTCGGGGCGGCAGGAGCTGCGTGGGGGAAGCGCTGCTGGAGTTCCGTACTTGCCTGCCCTTGTAATCTGTTCATACCAGGGTGTAGCCACAAGCTGTGTTAAGATCAGAATTTTTGCTCTTCATTTACAAGGAGGTTTAGATAAATCCTGGGCTGCACTTTGGAACAGACTGTTGGCTGCCAGCATTCAGTATTTGAGGGGATGCTTCATACCTAAGGGTCTGCAGACAGGGCCGTCGCTGAGTAGTTTGTGTTCTGGTGGAAGCCTTTTAGATTATTCCAGAGGAAATTGTCCTCAAGGAGGTAGAGAAGCAAATCACACTGAGTAGTTGAAAGTAGTACTGTGATTATTTATTTATTTATTTTTATACTCTGTGTGTGTAGGGCCTGCAGGGGAAAACTGAAATTCTGTGTTAGGAGTTCACAGCAGTCTGATCTTTGTGCAGAAAAGGTGCAAGAGACAGGAATACATAATGGGTCTGTGTGACCACAATGTTTGCTTTTCTGTTTTACTTGGTGACTTCTGAACATTTCCTAAGCTGTGCTTTCCCTCTTCATAAATCAGCAGATGACCTGCAGCCAAAATGTGAGGTAGGAAATAGATACATGCATATACACAAAGAGAGAAGATGCTCTCCCTCCTGATACTTTTTTCCTTCCCTTCTAGCACATCCATTCTCTGTTCCTTATCTGTGTAGGTTTCCTTAATTCATTTTTTATTTTCTGTTGTACTTTGGTTAATTCCTGGTTCGCTCGTATCACAGTCTGCACTTTCACTCTAGAGTCCGTAGGACAAAGGCTGGTTTTAAGTTTTCCACCCATGATCTCACCTTTTCTCCCTTCTGTCCCATTCATCAACTTGCTGGTTTGTGTTTGGTCACAGTGGCTCTCCCTGTTCCTCTCACCCAGCCCATTTCCAGAGCTGGTTCTCATAGGTGACCTTGCCCCATTTGTTATCTTGACTAAGAACTTCTTACACCTCATGCTTTTGGGATCTCTTTTGTATAACTGCCTGACAAACGGTTGAGTTTTGTTCTGTTCTATCTCTCTGTTGCAATGTTAAATTAACACAGCCAATAAAATCTTTGTGTGTTCTCCAAGGAAGACATGATTTATGTTTATTCCTAGCAGGGTACAATTTCTGTTTGTTTTACCATATTTGTGTTAAGTCACTGTTTCCTTTTATCCCTTGATTGTGTTTTCTTCTTCTGTAACTTACGTAGAACTCCATTGGGGGTTCAGAAAACAGCACCTTCTCCCAAGAGTTTGTTAACAAGCTCCTTGGCTGAACAGAGCTTTGTGTGCTGAGAAGATGTGTGGAGTTGCATCACTTGTGGCAGCAGTGGATGTCTGAGGAGATGAACAGTCTGGAGTGACTGCCTATTAGCTGTGGATGTTTATCCCTTCCCCTGTGGTTGGGGCTGGGAGCTGGAGAACACAGGGAGTTATCAGGGGGTGGGTTGCATAGACTGTCCAGTTCATAAGTGTAACTTTATTGTTTCAGTGTAATTTTATTTCTTTATTTTGAATGTATATGACCATCCCCATTCCCAGCTCCAAAGACAACACCAAGCTTTTTTTTTTTTTTTTTTAATTTTAGAATGGCTGTCCTCTGTTTACAAACAGCAGTGGTTTGCCATGCTCAGAGCAGAACAAGACAATGATATTGGGTAGGTATATTACAGGCTTTCCTTTATTTCTTTCTTGAGTTAGAAACCTTCCTCTCATATAAATTATTACATGAAATATTTTGGAGTTTACATTAAAAGGAGGGTGGGAAGCATACTTCAGTGCTTTTAAACTGTTGATCTCTGTGAAGCTCTCTGTTCCCTTGAGCTGGCTGGTCTCCCATCCTTCAACCAGTAGAACTCTGGAAAACTAGTGTAATGGGACCAGAGGGAAATGCTGGGTGGGGGACACTTGTTCTGTATTTTCCTTTATGTTGGTTAATGCTTCTCACTAGTACTTCACCTGGAAATATGTGTTGAGGCTGTGAAAGGGTAATTTCTGAGCCTTCCATTTTAAGGATACTTTGGCCATCCAAGTGTTTCCCTTCCTTCTCCTGGCTCTTGGCCATGCTGCAGTGAGCCAGGTCCCCGATTTAACACCAAAGCTATGGCAAAATGTAGCTGAGGGAGTTACCTTGCCTTTGTCTTCTCTCCTGTTTCCTAGAGAGCTTTGTGGAGAAAAAATGCCAAGTCAGGCAGCTGCAAAATGCCTGTTACCTCCCCAAACCCAACAGACTGGCTTGTTCCTTTCTCCCATAGCTGTGTCAACGGGTGCCACTGTGGGCAGGGACATGTTGGGTTGTAATGGGAGCTTCTAAAAAGTCCCAAACTCTGGTCTGAAGAACAGCCAAGATCTTTAAAAAGTTTTTCTCTTCAGCAGCAGTCCTTTAGGAAACGGTGGAGGTAAAGTACAGAATTGTGACTCTCATATTCAACTCCTGAAGATGAATTTTGAGTGGCCGTGGCTTGTTTCTGATGCTGTTCTCTTGGGAAGGCTTTTGCGATGCTGCTGTGGCTGTATGTGAGAGCAGACAAATGTCACCTCCTGGCTTATTGGAAGCAGGGAAGTGGGTCATCAAAATTCCAAGATAAGGCCCTGTATTTGCTAATTTTGGTGTGTTTTGGTAGTTCAGTGCAGTGGGAACATTTGAATTGTCAGCCACTGGATACACCCACTTCTGGAGAAGTGAGTTCCCACGGTGGGGATGATGGGGATCATCCAGCTTGGAAAAGAGCAACTCTCATATTCAGCTACAGCTGAGGGTTTCAATGGCTCTTGGAATGGGCAGAGTATTCTTCCACATTTTTCTTGCTTGTCTAGTTTTCTCTTTTGCAGTATGGATCTATTCTTTCTTTTAAGACAGTGAAAACCAAAAGCCTCAGCCTTAGAAGGGCTCACATGCAGCTGTTCCTTTGTGTTAGTGCAAATGTTTTGGCCATTTGATCAACCTGTAGCTGCAGGAAAAGAATTCAGGTTTTATAAGCTGATCGTTTATCCAGCTCTGCTGCTCTTCCTGTCACACCTACGGCCCATATCAGTATCAAACACATGTTTTCCCTCAGGGGTAAGGAGGCAGACTTAGGAATCAGAGCAAGACATGACTCTGACTCCTCTGAGAAGTAAGGCTCTATTTCCATATCCCACATGGTGCAGGGCATAATTGCACCTGCTTATTCTAACACTGCCAACATGGAAATGGCATTGCTTGGAAACATGTGACGTGGTTTGTCTTGGTAGCTTTATAGAGAGGAGGAAGAGAAGTGTTTCCCTTCTACTTTGAGTTTGCATTTAAAAGGATTAAACATCTTATTTGCTCTTCAGAATTGGAGAATTTTTTAGTGTTGACAGTGGAGTTTATGGCTTTGAACTGTAGTTGCTCAAGGTTTACTTGTTGTATTAAAGTGGATCACTTTTTTTTAATTAAACGTGTTTTGTGGCAGAAGCCAGACAGATCTTTCAAGTCTGGGACTGGATTCACTTCTGCTCTTAGCAGTCTCTTTGGCAGTGTGTAAGAAGGAAGCAGAATAACTTCACTGTTCACTGTGTAGCAGCTGGCGGAAGTGGTTAAAGCTGAAGTTCTGCATTATCTAAGGCTGCTCGAGGGATGGAGAGGAGGATTTCAATGTCAGTCTGAGCATTATGGACTAATGTTTGTGAAATTTGTTACTAATTAAACAGAAATAAATCCTTTAACACCATTGCTGCATTTAGGTCAGCCACAGAACCAGTTCAGCTGGAAGATGTGGAAAAGCACACGGGAGGTTCCTGGGTGAATTTGTTCAAGTGCGATGAGCTTGTATGTGTAACCTGTTCATTGAACACTTCACCTCCCAGGATTGGTTTCTACAGAAATGGGAGAAAAGACCCAGGCGGAGTTTACAAAAGCTTTAGCTGCAAGTTGCTGCGGAGTGTGAGCAGTAGGAGGAGAACATATGCTGCATCTCTTCTGGCTTGGAGGGCATTATTGGGTCTTCTGGGTTTGCAGTTCAACCTGTGGAGGTTGATGTCACTAGGATTAATAAAGTTCACTGCCTGGTGTAACTTGGACACTTTCTGGCAGTGGGTGTTGGGTTAATGATGTCATGGTGTGTGAAGCAAAGTAACACAGTTCTGGAAAATCAAGACTGATCTCACTCGTGCTGGCTCTGCAAGACTGTTCTACATGTTGGACGCAGGGAAGACTGCTTGGTGACAGGAGCTGGTGGTGTGGGATGACACATCCAAGGGCTCTGGCACCTCGCAAGCTCTGAGAGGCTCTGGCGCTTCATGAGCACTGAGGGGAAGTGGTTTTTTTTTTAGCCAGATTGTGTAACCAGCCCCTTGAGAAACCTCTCCCTTGCCTCGTGGCTGCTGCTTCATAGCACTGCTGTTGTGCAGAGCCCTGCAGCTGTGCCCCAGCACTTGTCTCTGGTTGTGCCTAAGAAGTCAGCCTGCTGTGTTTAAAAAAACACTTGTGTTTTTACAAGGCTGGGAGAATGTATTTCATTGCAACAGCTATTATTTTGTTATCTGGAAGCATTCTTTTGTAAAAGAAGTCCTGCCTAACTGAGGTGTAACAACCTTTGGTTTGTATTGCAGTTTTGTAGTGTAGGTGGATGTTTTGGGGACAGTTTGGGATGGAAGAGACTCTAGGAGCTTATCTAGTCACTGCTCAAAGAAGGGTCAGTTGTGGGTCCCTTCCATCTCAGGGTATTGCATGATTGTGTGGTCAGACAAGTTTACTCCAGTCTGTTCATCTTTCCCAATTAAGGTATCATACAAAGCTGTTGAAGTGTCCTTAAAGATGCTGGTTTGGGGTTTTTTTCAGGCCTCAAGAAGTCAATAAAGAGGAACTGGAAGGAAACAGCATGAGGTGCGGTCGCAAACTGGCAAAGGATGGTGATGTAAGTGTGGCACGTGGCAAACTGCAGAGCTAGCATGGCTGAGACAAGTCAGGCATTTCCAAATCACATAGGTCCTCACTGTCAAACTGCGTCCAAAAGATGTCATGGAGAAAGATACCATTTTCTCCTCCCCAGAAGGATGGAAACAATTGTCTGTGAAAGGAGTAAGGAGCTGGTGTTCCATTGTGCTCTTGTGCTGCAAGACTGGGAAAACTATTAGAAACGTGAATTTTTCCCACTGAAGTCACATAGCCTAAGGCAGTTGACCCTGAGGAGTGCTTTGGGCATGGGTGGGGCTCACAGATCAGCCCCGTTACCCAGTGCTGAGTATTTGATACCCACCGGTGTGATGTGTGTTCCTGTCTGTGTAGGAGGCAGCTGACGCTTAGCTGCTCTCACGCAGTCACCTGGTGAGGGTTGTTCCCACTGAGTTCCCTGTTTCAGACGTGTTGGCGGGGATCCCTGAACCCCACTCTCTGTAGCCCAGCACCCCATTCCCAGGACTGACCCGTCGGAGCTCCCGTGGCACTCCCGGTCCGTGTCGCAGCCCATCCTCAGGCTGGTTTCTCTGTGTCCCCTGTCCTGCAGTACTGCTGGCGCTGGACTGGCTTCAACTTCGGCCTGGACCTGCTAGTGACCTACACCAACCGCTACATCATCTTCAAGCGCAACACGCTGAACCAGCCGTGCAGCGGCTCCGTGAGCCTGCAGCCGCGCCGCAGCATCGCCTTCAGGTGCCAGCCAGCGGGGCTCGGGGCTCCCTTAGTGCTGCCAGCCCTGCTTGCATTAGATTTTGTTGCCACCGAGTCAGTTATATTAAAAAATGTTACCCGGTCTCCTTGGGAGAAACTCCTTGTGCTGAAAAAACGGGGGAGACTGAAGTAATTTCACTGTTCTGCCCCCAGGTTACGCCTGGCCTCGTTCGATAGCAGTGGGAAGATGATCTGCAGCAGGACAACGGGCTATCAGATCCTGACCCTGGAGAAGGATCAGGTATGGCTGTGGGTTTTTGAGCTGTTGAACTTGAATGGTGGAGTTCAAAGCATGAAAAAAATGCTGAGTAGTCACCAATGTTTGTGAAGGGGAGTTGCTGTTCTTGTTGTCATTGCTTATGTGGAATTTCAGGCATTCCTGTTAGAGGTAGTGGGTAATTAAGCTAATTTGTGAAGTGGATCTAGAGTCGGGTAGTGTGGGTTTCATTAGTGTTGATAACATGAAATTAGTTCCCATATTAGTGAAATTAGTGCTGCTGTCTGCTGCCAGTTCTGCTGCTCTGCCAGTCTTCCAGCACTTCATAATCTGTCCATCAGACTGCTTATTTAGAGGCAAATTTGGAATTTGAAGACTCTTGTAAGCTGAGGAGTTAAAAGAATGTCTACATGTTGTTCAAGGGTTGCATTTATTACTCAAATAAATTGATAAAAGCCCCAGAGAGAAGGGGAATTTTCTTAGAGCATGTGCCCTTTTCCACCCATTGCTGATGGCAGGATTTAGTGAGGCATGTGTAGGACTTGTTAACCAAGTTTCTCAAATCCCAGCCAGCAGTGATACAAAGGTGGTGAGAACACAGAAAACCTTTCCTTGTCAGTACCATCCTCACTGGAGGGTGAAGTTTCAGTTTTGAAGTTTCAATTGTTTTGCATCTTCACTAGGGTGAGGTTTCGATTTTGCTACCCCAAAACCAGTTCCTAGAGTGGAACCAAAAAATTCCTACCCAGAAACTGGAATTTGCTTTCAAGTATAAACTGTTGGGGAATATCTGGCTGGTGAAACGTCTCCAAACTGAAAAGTGTCCCCTTCTGCCCAGCATGTTGGAGGGGAAATTTGCTCCAGCATTTCCTGTGTTTGTTCCCTGTGGTACAGAGGGCTGGGAGCCCTGGGGTGGGAGCTGTGGGCAAGCTGAGAACGTGTCAGCGTTACAAACTTGAGGTTAAGGTGAACTGTGTTTGCTTTATTTTTTTCTATTCCGATTTTAATCCATAGTCATTAAAATGTGCAGAATGACTGTTGTATCAGTCTTGTGCTTTCTGGCCACCCCTCACCATGCAAATCCCCACGTGTGCTCCAGGAGCAGATTGTGATGAATTTGGACAGCAGACTCCTGACGTTCCCCCTCTACATCTGCTGCAACTTCCTGTACACATCTCCAGAGAAGAGGGCAGACAGCGAGGCCCAGCTGGATAATCTGGAAGCTTGAGACCTCCCTGGGGTCTGTGGCAGCCTCTCCCACCCTGGATGCTGCTCCAAAGCTCAGACAAGCAGGCCTTACACTGTAGCAACAGCCCTGGCCTTAGTGCTCTCCTATGCAGCTCTGAAGAGATCAGACTTTAGGTAGCCAAAACCAGTTACCCATTTTATTTTTATTTTATTTCTGTTTTGCATCGTCAGGCAGTAGCCATTCCGTGTCTGAGAAGTGTTACACTAGGGCTTTTCTGGGTGAAAACAGCCAAATTGGCAATTTGTGTGGATCACAACTTGGGAAATTACCTGTTGGACTCTGAGCACACATTGTGGGTTGTGTGGGTTTTGTTAGTGTGGGTTTTGGTTGTATTATTTGTTCAGCTTTTTAGTAACTGATCTGTAAATACCAGATCCATATTTTGCTTTTTTCCCCTGGTCCTTTTCCATTAGGGCCAAATAATCTCTGTAAATGTGGCCTCTCAACTTTGGTTATTTAACTGCACAGCCTTTCCCCCCTGCTGGGTTTAAGCCTTTTTTGCAGCTCACGCACACACATTTCATTCGTGGTCTTGTTCTAACACTGCAGCCAATAATTCTCTGTCTTTTAGCAGGTTAATTTACTAATAAGGATGTTCATAAGTGAACTGTTTTTCCATGTACAGCAAATGTTCCAATGTCCTTACCATCACTTGAGTCCTTTCAGCAGCAGCTCTCAGCTGGAGTTCTGCTGAGTGCTGACTCTACTCACATAAACCAAATACCAGTTTTTAAACGTTTTCTGTGGCTCGTTTTAGCTGTTACCTTGGGAATGCATCCCATGTTAGCTCAGGAACTTGTGACTTTCGAGTGCCTTTTGAGTTATATGTGTAACACCACCTTCACATCAGTCCAGCAAGGTCACAGGATCCAAAGGCAGAGCTAAGAACAAGGGATTCCTCTCCAGTTGGTTTGATGGATGAGTCGTGTCATGGTACACTCTGTTCAGTCTTTGTTGGATTTTATGTTTGTCTCTTACAATTCTTATAGCAGGATTTTTTGATTCAAAGTGGGAATTTTTTCCTTGTTAGCCTATTTTTTTAATGTCAGAAGAATATAAAACCATTTGTACTTTATAACAAGGATAAAAATGTGTTGGGCAAGATAGAAAAACATGGCAACTTGTCAATAAATGATTTCAAGTGGAATTCTTGCCCATGTCTGTCCTTTCCTGCTGGGAATAACCTTTTGTGGAGGATTCAGCACCTCTGTGATCTTGTGCTGTGTCACAGCTTTGGCAGCAGAGCACAGAATCATTTTCAGGTGTTCAGCTGCTACGGCATAGAATTTATTTATTGAATTAATTGCATTTAGGTAGTTAACTCTGGTTTTAATTAGAAGTACCCACTCCTTAAAGTTGATTCAGTGGAAATTGATTCAGTGGAAAGCAACAGAGGCTGCTGGTTAGTGGCAGAGGGAACAGGTACCTCAAATCCTTGAAGTCTGAGCTGGGGGTGGGTTGAACTGCGCAGGGCTTTGCACCCTGCTAGGGCCCGATGCTGCTCTGCCCTCTGGATCCCAGGGCCCCCCTCCTGCTGCGACCCACCCAGTGTCACCAGGATGAGGGATGTGGAGCGGGAACCTCATAGTGGTATTTTTTTCCATTTTTCCCTTCCTTTGATCCCTGGGTGTCCTGGGTCTCCCTGTGCCCTCCCTCACCCTCCTGGCTGTGGGGGCATTGTCAGTGCAAGGAAACAACCCCCTTCCCAGCTGGGTCCCTCTTCCCAGGGGCCAGGATCAGGGATTGGGGATGGAGTGGGCACAGGTGCCCTTCCTCAGGGATTGCTGAGGGGTGAAGGCAGCACGGAAGAAGAAACACACGACACTGACCCCAGAAGTGGGTGGTGGTTGTTTTTCTCTGGTTTATTGTCACTGACAAGGAGCAGCAGTGGTGGCCGAGGAGCTGAGCAGTACAACACCACACTCAGGAAAACGGTATGAAAAGTACAAAAATAAGGAAGCCTATATATAATATCATTGCAGTCAATTGCTAAAAATAAATATTGTAAACACGAAAGAACAACATCAGGTGAATCTACAGCACTCATTTCTGCCAGCAGCCGCACAGTCTTTGGCTTTATGACTCCCCTGCCCGCACGGAGCCAGCGCCCATATCAAGATGCATTTTCTTTGCTTCAGGCCAGAAAGATTTCAGACTGGTCAGGGATGTCACAAGGGAAAGAATTTCCCTCTCTCCAAATGACCTTTGAGAACAGGAATTGCCTCTTTCTGCTTTCAGTGCCCATGTTTCTACCAGAGCAAATGAAGGATCTGCCCAAAGCAGGCATTTTCCTTATCTGGAGGGGAGGGGACTGGGGTGAGGGCTCCCCACGCTCCAGTTTATTTTGTTGTTACCTTGTACCTCACACCCCCTGCACTGTGCATTTTGCCACCGTTTTACACCGCTCCCCTCCCATGCACTTGGACCTTTCACCCCCTTATCTCTCCAACAGCCAGTTGGGTTTGGATTGCCTGATAAGGGAGAGCAGGCACCGAGTTATCTCGGTTCAAACTGTATCAGGGCTGCTGCCGGGCCAGAGATCTGTGCCCCACCCCTCACACCCCTCGGGCCACTGAGCCTGAGCTTCTCCTTCCCAGCCTTGGACTCCAGGAAGGGAAAAGGCAAATTCTGCTTGCAAGGCTCAGTAATTTGCTGACTGTGTTTATATATATCCACATACATACTAAAAACCCAATAAAATCCTGTCCGAAGTACAAACGAGGAGAGATTTGCCAGGGAGGGAAGGCCAGGGACTCTGTTCCCTCCTGCCTGCGCGGCCAGAGAACGTCCCAGAACCCCGGGAGCGCAAAGAAAATGCATCCAAAGGGGAACAACCAAGCAAAACAAAACCATCCTCAATCCACAAAGCAGCACTTCTTGCTGCAGGGAAGACACAGACTGGGCAAGTCTGGCTCAGCAGTCTGTCCATCTGTCCCTACAGAAAATCATTTGATTCTTCCCTTCATATCAGTAATTAGGATTTATTCTTCCCTTCTTCATTTTAAACACATTCACAGAACATCCATGGCGACGTTTTGGCGTGAGGTTCCGGTCCCAGCCATCACAATCAGACTGTACATCAAACACCTCGGGTGCTCGGCCCCTTGGGGACCACAAGGGGCACAAACTCCTCCAGGTGTTCCCCAAACCCCTCCCCGCAGCCCTGGGGAGGATCTGCACTCACAGGTAACACAGGTGTCTTGTAACGCTTCAAGTACTGCTTTTAACTGGGAACATTCCAGACCTTCCTTGAGTCTGAGTCTAAGCAAAAGCTTTCCAGTATTACGGGAGCCTTGGATACCCAGGTGGGTATCCAGGTGTGTATCCCTCCGACCAAGCCCAGCCAAAAATCCACCACCACTCTGCGTGCTCAGGGTGGTCCTTCCTCACCCCTGTGAAGCTACAGCCCCTCTTTCTGCCCAGACAGGTGAGGGGACTGTGCTGACCTTGCTCCAGGCCAGGTACTCAGCTCCCCAGTGTCCCTCTCACCCTGTCAGTCCCCTGCTCCAACAAAGCCTGAATCTAAAGCAGGGCTGCTTAGATCCCAATCCTTCCCATTCTGCCCCCAAAACTACTGTTGTATAAAATTTCACTCACTAACTGATGAAAACACTATGGATTTCCGAAGGGGTACAGCTGGCTAAGAGTAAAAACAGCCACTAATGCAACTCTGCACAGTGCAGCAGCTAAAAACATTTGTTTCGATTTTTCAGTAGACAAAATGCTGGTTTTCTGAGGACAAAAAAATCACACAAAACTGCTTGGTACCAGATTACAGGATTTCTGTATCATCCTTCAAAGATTTATTTGACAGCTTCTAAAACTTCCACTAAACTTGGTTTCTTACATCATCTCTATACACAGGTTTTATTTGTTATAATTATCTTGAGGCTTATAAAAAAATAAGCATTTAAAATGCCCAAAAGAGTAATTTTGCTTTAAAATTGTGCTACTGAACTTGACCCCGAACACAGAAGAGAGACTTTTGGTAATGAGGTTACCCCAAGCAGTATAAAAATATACATAAAAATAGACAAAAACTCTATCCTCCAATCTGAAGGGCTGTTTGTGGAGATTAGTTTGTTGGGGTTTTTTTTGTACATCACTGGAATTTCATTAACTTCTGCTAAATATTTACAGAACTCCCCCCCTCCCTCTGTCTGCCTCTGCTCACTGAGACAGAGACCTGCAGCTTTTAGTTCATCCAGAGTTTTCTACTGGCAAAAATTGATCCCTGTGTTTGACCATGGCACACAAGTGATGCTGCGGGCACGGGCGTCCCTGGCGACGCTCACAGGCAGCCCTGAGGATGCCACGTGGGGATGAAGTGGCACCAGCTGCTGTCACCTCACCAAGAGATGAGCTCAGCTTTGCCGCTGCCAGCACTCGACCAGGACGGTGACGTGAGGTCAGGCCCTGCAGAGCCCTGGGTTATGTCATCCACCCCTGGATGTGACCCCTAGAGCACAGCTGGGGAGGGCAGGGGACAAAATAAAACCTCTCCTAAGGTTAAACCAAGCCTAAACCCGACAGCATCGCCGCAGGGCCCCACTGCTCCTGCACACCGCATCCCTGGCTTTCTGCTTTCCCTTTTGTCCTGGTGATAAAGTCAGAATGCCCAAACCTCTTGTACAACCGTCCTCAGGAATTTGGGTCTCTTTCTCCAGTCTATCCCAAGAAAATTTTAAATTAAAAAAAAAATTACACAACAGAAGAAAAAAAGAAGAAAATAATTATTCTGTACTGTTCTTCAACGACATGAAAAGGTGATGTTAAAACTAAGTGATACAATCCCCCCAAGACTATGTACATAAAAAGACATCAGATCTCTTAAAACATAAATATACAGCGTATAAATCCAGGTGCCACCTAAAGGCTGCAGCCGCAGAACTATTTCACAGACACAAAGCAAACCAGACTCTCCACGCCAAGGGTAGACACACGGCCACGATGTTGGGGCTTGGCAGGGGAGACACCAACCCGTGGCAGCGGCTCCAAGTGCCCACACATGCACTAGGGAAGGGGGGAGTGGTGTCCAGGGGTGAAACGCAACCCTACATACACACCACGTTCCTACACGCTTTTCGGGGTGCGGTGAGAGGTCAGGAAATGGGATTAGACCCTGAGTCCCCAATTATTTCCAGGCACGTGCTCTGCCGGAGCTGGCCGAGGGGCCCCTCGAGCCTGACTCCAGCAAGTTCTCTAGTATTGCTCACCAAGGGAGGTACGTGGTACCTCCAGTGCAGCCGTGGCCACGCCGGTGGAAATCTGCTTTTTAAGAGTTACCATGACTTTCATGGAAATAATACAGCCTTGATCAGGGTAAAAGACTAGTGGAGGTCTTTAGCCCAATCTTAGAGGTTTGCTTCTATAGCACAGACAGCTACGACTCTGACAGACATAAATAGATACTGTTAAAGTGACAATGCAGTGTCTCAATTATCTGAGCGTTATCCCTACTGCTGTTAAGGGATGGGGACTGGCTCAGAGAGGTGGGGGGAGAGCTTGGGTGTGACGGAGGCTGCAGGTGGGGCAGCTCCAGCTCCACCTGGAAATGCAGGGAGAAGCCAAAAGACACTGTGAGCTTTACTCGACAGGCAGTTTTATGGCATGCAAGGAAATTCCTACGACAACATTTTGTACAGAGCCCACGGCATCTCTAGTCCCACCGTGGTGCCTCGGAGAACAAGTAAAGCTATGAGTCTGCTTGGAGGGGAGGGGGTGCATGGGTGTGTGTGTGCAGAGAGAGGGAGGGATTGGGTGAGGAAACATCCTGTTTTGCTGACACCAAGCTCTTGGGCAAACCTCCTTCCGTCTACCGCTGCCCAGCCTCGCGGATGCGGCAGGCCACGGCCGTGATGAGCGCGGCGCCTTTGCCACTGCCATCCTCCGACTGCAGGAAGGTCACTTCACACTTGGGGGACAGCTGCTTCACTGTCTCGTGCATGACGGTGGAGAAGCTGCAGGGCAAGGGGAGGGAGAGGTTCTGAATTAACTGCTCATGGGATGAAGGTGTCAGTCCCAACCCCTTTGCTGCCTTGCACAGAGCCTCAAAGAGCAACGCAGACCCCGAGGAGGATGGATGGATGGATGGATGGATGGATGGATGCATGGATGGATGCATGGATGGATGCATGGATGGATGCATGGATGAAGCTTGGAAAGCCCAAGTCTCCACACTTCAGCCCAAGCCCATAGTTACAACATGACCATACTGGGCCTTCACTCAGGACTAAACCCAGCCCCTTCTCGAGTCCCACCAAGCCCTGGGAGCACTAATGAGCCTCAACAGCCCTGACCAGCCCCACCTGGGAAGAGTCTTCAGCACCTCCTTTGCCCACAGGCTCCTGAGCCCTATTTAAGCTCAGCCCAGCGCTTTAGTCCCTGTCTGAGCCCCCCTGTCCAGCAGCACCAGCCGACAACTCTGGCATGGGCAAGTTTTTCTGTGGCCGCGAACCTTCGTGACCTGGCTCATGGCTGGTTAGAGCTGCCTCATCCCCATGACTTGGAGTCCTGGCTGAACCTGGCCACCATGTCTGGGTCAGGTCCAGTGGGACTGGAGGACTCCCTGCTGGACCAGCCCTGGAGAGGGGCTCTCGTGGTGCCCTCTCCTTAAGGGAGCAGCTGACTCTTGCTGGGCCTCAAGTTTGAGTCAGCGAGCTCCTGGCAGCCCTCGAGCCCCTGAAACACCTCAAACCCTCCCCCATTGCCCCCTGACCCTTCTCCCCGAGCCCCCCAAGTGCCCCCAGGCAGTCCCCTTGGAGCACAACCAGAGCCACTCACTGAGGGTGCAGCTTGTAGAGTGTCCCGTCCACACCAACCGTGATCTTGAGGAAGTCCAGCCCGCGGTTCTCACGGATCTTGTCCACCACGGCGGCCATGCCGGCGCCGCAGAGCTGGGCCGCGCGCCGCGCCACCACTGTGCACACCTCCTTCACGATGATGCTGTCATCGCATGTGGACTCCAGGCCCAGGTGCTGCAGGATGGAGCGCACCTGGAGCAGGGCCAGGCAGTCACTGGGGGGGACACGGGGGGCAGGTGGCGTTAGGAGATGGAGCAGCCGCCACATGTGGCTTCCCCTTCCTGATCTACATCCTGCAGAGCCCAGGGACTTGTGGCTTGGGGGACCCTACGGCCCCCCTTCACCCTCAGCTTTCAGACCTGGATGTGGCCTGGTGCCACATCCTAATCAGGGAGGCTATTTCAGGACAAAGCCACCGGAGTGTGACACCCCTGAAACCCACGGCCCCTCTCCACCCAGGGCAGAGGATAAAGAGTCATCTGTGCTGCCAGCCCTAGACAGCCTCCTTGTCTCTCCACTCTGGCACTGCCAGAACCACGTGGGCTCTGCCGGTTTATCTGTGTTGCACCATCCTGCGTCACCCTGGCTCCAGATCAAGCACATGGAACTTCTCCCAGCAGCCCTGGGGGCACTTACCCCAAATTCTATCCCTGCCCTGATTGGCAGCTGGTGCTCACTCGCCTGTTGGACCTCACCTCTCTATCTGGGACAGGAACTTGGTCTCAAAGATCCCTCTGGTCTTCAGCCTCTCCGAGATCCGTCCCCGGAAGAGCAGCCCTCTCTTGGTGAAATCCATCAGGATGTTGCGGACGATTTCCCCCAGGTACATCCCGCTGATCATCTTCTCAAACCTGGGAAGGAGAGGACAAGGCTGGACATCAGGACAGGAAGGGACACTGGGTCTGGATGGGGATTCCAGCTCTGCCAGGTGCCTTCAGTACAATCCCTTCAGCATCGCAGCCCCCACCAATGGGCAGGGGACAAGGGACACACCAGTGTGTCCCAAAGCCGGGCTCTGCCCTGCTCATCATCCTTTGGACCCAAGCAAGGGGCTGGTGGGGCAGAACTGCTCCTGGACCCTCGGCCTCATTGGGGTCCCTTCCAGCCCCCAAAGTCACCACCCACCTCTGCTTCCCAGGGTTGAGGGACAGCTCATCCACCGCCAGGTCGAACTCCGTCCGAATGTCATCCAGGCACCCACTGTCCCCGAAGGCCCCCCACTCCATGTTGACACACATCCTGCCCTCGTCCCCTTCCACCAGCTCCACATTCCTCATCTCCTCCATGTAGCAGGCGTTGCTGCCCGTGCCTGTGGAGAGGAGCGGGATCAGAGCCCTGGGACACCTCCTGCGCCCCACGAAGCAGGTGTGGGACCACAGACCAGGAGCTCCCTTAGGAGGTTTCAGTTCTCACCAACAATCAGCCCGACTTCACAATAGGGATCCTCATACCCACAGGTCATCATGGTGCCAACCGTGTCATTGACCACTGCCACCACGTCCAGGTCAAATTCCTGCAGAGGGATGGATTGCACGAGATATTCCTGGAGGACTTGGAATTCCTGCTAAGTCTGCTCCCATGGCTGAGACAGGACCTGTCTGTCTGCTGAGTATGGGAGTCACAGAGTCACAGAATCATGGAATGGTCTGGGTTGGAAGGGACCCTGAAGCCCATGCCATTCTACCCCCTGCCATGGGCAGGGACACCTTCCACTGTCCCAGGCTGCTCCAAGCCCCATCCAGCCTGGCCTTGGACACTTCCAGGGATCCAGAGGCAGCCACAGCTTCTCTGGGCACCCTGTGCCAGGGCCTCCCCACCCTACAGTGAGGAATTTCTTCCTGACATCCTGTGGTGATGTATTTTTCTTTGAATGGTTTGTTCTGTTTCCCCCTTCCGAAATGTATGGTCTATTCCTAAGCGGTAACCTGGCCTTTGATCCCTCCACTGTGAGCTTTTCATTGGCTCAAGCCTTGGGCCCGCGGCCCTTCGAAACTGTGATAAGGGAATGCTCACAGGATGAGGCTCTCTTTCCGCTTGGATCTTCCCCCTCTCCCTTCCCCTTCCCTCTCCCCTCCCCCTTCCCCCCCGCTTGCCAGCGCTGGACCAAAATAAACCCTGACTTCACCATCAAGGAGACTTGCTGCTGCCTGCAAAGGTGTAGCCCAGAGACTCTGTGGAAGCCCCGGTGAGCTTGCAGCCCCCTTCTTCCTACCCACAGGGAATGTTGCCCCAGGACTCCTGCCATCGCTAGCCGGCGGAGAGCTAGGCGGGGGTCACAACAACATCCAACCTAAATCTCTCCACTTTTAGTTTAAAACTGTTCTCCCTTGTCTTCCATGACCATCCACCTCCACAGACATGGAGGCACCCATGAACTTCCCACAGCCCCACCTGTCTGCCGGTAGGGCTCAGACCTCAGACACCTCCAGCTGCCGAGGGGCTGGGTCAGCCCTGCCAAGAGCAGGCCCTGGGCAGGAGCTCGGGGTGGTCTGTGCCAAGGAAACAAGCCGGTGTCTCCTGAGCTCAGGGCCAGACAAGTCTGCTCCAGCCCTGGCCAGGAGCCAGCCCGTTGCTCCAGGGTCTGAAAATCCAGCCTCCAGTGATGAGTAAGGGCAGCTGTGAAAATTCCGACATTCATTAGCCCTGAGCTCAGCCCAGTAATTTGTTTTACAGACCAATTAATGATGCTAAAGAAAGTCAGGATGTGGGAGCAGCCGCCGGCTTCTCCCAGCCCCGTGGCTGCTCACCTCTCTCCTGTGAATGGCCTCCTTCAGCAGGCCCACCACATCTTCTCCCTCGCAACCCGTCGCCTTGAAACCTTTTGTCCACTTCAGGAGAATTCCCTGTTGTGGAAAAAACCCCCAGTGAGTCCCCGTCAATACCAGGTGGGAGGGACAGTCAGGTACCAGCCAGGGATGCTGCCAGGAGGGGTGGGGTTACCTCATCCAGGTTGTTCTGCTGGCAGGGGAAGGAGAAGGTGAATCCGAGCGGGAGCGATACGCCCTTCATTCCCATGTATTCCAGGAAGTCAGAAATGCAGTGGACAATGTGGTCAAAGAGCTTGACAAGCAAAGCCAAAGGGAAAAGTTACCACCACAGCCAGAGCCCAGCTGGAAGCCAGCCTGCCTAAACTGTTGGGGGTTCCAACCCATTCCCAGGCCTGTTGGAATGTTCAAATCACTCCCAGGACTTTGAATAGAGCAGGACACGGCCCAGCTGCACTGTGGGAGGTGAGAGCCCCAAAAGGCTCGGTTTCACCTTCTTCCCCACCCACAATGTGGCCAAATCTCCATGTTATCTCCACCTCACAGGTCCCAGGAGGGGTGGGGGCCAGCAGGGAGGTGACACAGGAATCTGGTCCTTCTGCAAGGGATCCCCACAGCCCTCCAGCCTAGTCTGCTGGAGATACTCCCAGTCCCCAAGCACCGCCTGGAGTGGTTTGCAAAACTCTTTCCAAATATGTCTCCAGAGACGTCTCTCAGTGCTTGTGTTGTGGTTTCCCTATCTGGGAAATGGGGATGATGTTTATCTGCCCTTGTGGAGTGTATGGGATTCGGGGAGGTTCAGTCGTGTCTGGGAATAACCCCATTTCTAACCTAAAACCAGTCTCCATCTTCCCAAACCCCAGAGCCCTGGGCAGAACTCACTGCTCTGAGGGCAGGAGAGCACCAGCCCTCCCCACTCCTGGTTTTGCTCCCTGGAAAGGCAAGACCAGCTCCATGCTCAGCCCCGCTCCAGCCACCCCAGGGAAGATGCCCCTTTCCCCTCTCCATGTGCCCATCCTGACCTCCTCTCCTGTGCCCTGCATGATCTCCACGGGGATGGAGTAGATCTTGTTGTGCATCTCCACCCCACGCCGCATCCCGTTCCTGACGCGCACCAGTAGCACGCGGAAGTTTGTTCCTCCCAGGTCCAGGGCGAGGAAATCTCCCTTTTCTGCAAGCCAAGAGAGGATCATCAGGAGCGATCCCAGCACGGGGCATCCAGGATGTGGCACAGAGTAGACAAGAATCTGCCCTCTTCCAGGGAGAGGAATGGAAACGGAGACATGGCTGGGAATGAAGACTGGGGATGCGGGTAGGAACAGGGAGTGCAGGTAGGAAGAGAATGGAGAGGTTTGCTCCAGACTTGGGGTGATGATGAGGCTTCAAATCATAAACCTGAGTTGGAAGGAACCTACAAGGATCACTGAAGTCCAGCTCCCGGCCCTGCACGGGACCTGCACAAGCTTCAAGCCAAGGTCAGGCACTCGCTCAAGCCACAGGCAGAACCAGGAGCACAACCCAGGATGAGGGTGGGGAGAATCCCCTGGCAGGGAAAACCACAGCCAGAGCCAGGCTTTGTGTTAAGTCAGGGGCAGAACGTCCCAGAGGCTCAGTGCTCTGCCCAGTATCAAACTGGAGGTTTGTGCCACTCCCGCCACAAAGAGGAACCGTCCACAGCAAAGGATCTGACCTCTCCCAAGGATGCAGGGCATCCATGGGCTCACACATAGAGGTTTGACACGGGACACATCACCTGTTCCATCTGGAGTGGAGCACACGTAGGTGGGCAGCATTTTCACTGTCGCCTCCGCGTGCGTCTCCTTGCCCAGCCCTTTCTCCATCTCTATCCTCATCCTTTCCTTCACCTCCAGCAGCTGCTCGTGGCTCAGCTTGAGGGGCTCCAGGATCTTCTGCCGGGCCTTGTGCTGTGCAGCCAGCCTGTAGGCCACCGCTGTCACCATGGCCGCCCCTTTGCCACTCCCATCCTCTGAGCGGATGAACCGGATCTCGCAGTCTGGCAGCAGCTTCCGCACGGTCTTGTGGAGGCGACGGGCAAAGCTGTAGAGGAGGAGGAAAGGGGACCTGAGTGTGACCCTCTGGGGCCCCCCTGGGATCCAAAGGAGGCACCCAAGGGAATATCTGGAGATTCTTCTCTTGTGCCAAGCTGTACCCACTGCTGGCAGCAGCAGATCCCTCTCTGTGTCCCCGTCCCCACCACGTCCCAGATCCCCGTCCCTGTCGCTGGACTCACTGCGGGTGTTTCTTGTAGACAGAGCCGTCCACACCGACGGTGGAGCGCAGCCGCTCCACACCCTTGTTGTCCTTGATGCGGCGCAGCACCGCGGCCAGCGTGGCCCCGCACAGGCTGGCCGAGCGTGTGGACACGATCTGGCAGATGCGCAGCGTGGCCAGGCAGTCCTCGTGTGACGGCTCCAGGCCCAGCTTGCTCAGGATCTCATGGGCTTTCTGCAGCCCCTCCTTCTCCCTGGAAGGACAAAAAGGGGTTCACGCCGGGGAATCCAGCTCTTGCTGTGTGATGGTCCATCCATGGATGTCGGGAGATGGGCTGGGACCCAGGAAAGCCCCAGGATCCTACTTACTTCTCAATGGCAGAGACGAATCTAGTCTCAAAGTGGCCAGTGGTGAGCAGATCCGGCGTGAGCTTTCCCCCAAACAACAGCCCTTCCTTGGTCATCTTCACCAGGATGAGTCTGACCAGCTCCCCCATGTACATCCCGCTGATCATCTTCTCAAACCTGCCCGTGGGGAGGCACGAGATAGAGTCAGGGAATGGTTTTGGTCGGAAAAGTCCTCTAAGGTTATCAAGTCCAGCCTTTTCCCAGCACTGCCGAGGCCACCACTAACCCCGGTCCCCAAGTGCCACATCCACACAAGTGTTAAATCCCTCCAGAGACGGTGACACCACCACTGCCCTGGGCAACCTGTGCCACACCTGACCACCCTTTCAGAGCAGAAATTTTCCCTAATATCCAACCTGAAGCTCTCCTATCTCGCCATAAGTTCCCTCCAAGCTTCCTTTTCTGCAGGCTAAACCATGTGTGTGTTTGGCTGTGTGTGCCACAAGGTGGCCACAGGCTGACCTGAAAACCCCTTGGCAGCCTCCCATCCCAAATGAAATCTGTTATCTCTTCCCAGAGCAGTTTATCCCATCAGTGAGAATATGAAGCCATGTGGACATGACCATCATTCTGCAAAGAGAAGTTGTGGCCACCTGAAGGGGCTCAGTCAGTTTGCAGGGACCCCCAGATCACCCCCATGCCACAGCAGCCCTGTGGGGAATGGGAGATCTGTAGGATTGTGGTGTGCATATTAGGTGAGGGTGTCTGCCTGGGCTGGTGGGTGACTTTGCTGGCCAGGAAGGGAACAGGAGTCAGCATGTTCATGTGAGTGGCTCACGAGGGCAGCAGGTGGGGCAGACAGCCCTGGGTTGGGACATAGCCCAGGGATGGGACACAGCCCCAGGATGGCACACAGCCCCAGTTTGGGACGCAGCCCTGGGTTGGGACACTGCCCCTCTCTGCACCAGTGGCGGAGGATGCGGTGACCCAGTTAGCTGGGATGACCTCCCCAGCCCCAGTAACGCCGGCACTGTGGGAGGACGGACAATGCTGAGCAAACCACGAGTCCGAGCCCGAGCCAAGAATCTGCTCACAATTGTTTGCCAGGGTTGAGCGAGCCCATGTCGATCTCACGGTCGAACTCGGTGCGGATGTCATTGAGCACCCCGTCGTCCCCGAAGGCCCCCCACTCCATGTTGATGCACATCCGACCTTCGTCCCCTTCCACCAGGTCAATGTGCCTCATCTCCTCCATGTAGCAGGCATTGGTGCCAGTACCTGACCGAGCACGGGGATGGGGTGAGCGAGGACGCTGCCTTTCCCTCATTCCCATTATTCTTCATTCCCATTATCCCTCATTTCCCTTTGGCCACAGCCCAATCCACCACAGAAAGTGAAGAGCTAAGCAAACAAACATTGGGCAATGCTGGTTTTCCAACACTGACATCCCCCTCTTTTTTTTCCCAAAGACCCCAAGAACTGCAAGAAGCAGGATCTCCCTCTGGAGTTCCTGAAGGGATGGACCCCAGCTCTTCCCCTTGCTGCAGCTCACCAACAATGAGGCCAACTTCACAGTTGTGGTCATCGTAGCCACAGGTCATCATTGTCCCCACGGTGTCATTCACCACGGCCACGATGTCGATGTCAAAGTCCTGAGATGGTGGAAAGGAGAGAGGGTGACCCAACACAGACAAAACAGACTGAAACATCTCCACGGAGCCAAGGTGTCCTGCCTCTGTGTGCCCCCATCCCACCTGCCCAGGCTCTTACCCCTCTTTTCTTGATGGACTTGCGCAGCATTGACACCACGTCCCTCCCCTCCACGCTGCTGCACTTGAACCCCTTTGTCCACGTCACAAGGATGCTCTGCAGGGGAACAGCAAGAGGGAAGCTCGGAGGTGACACATGGCTCCTGGCATAAGGGATATATGGCCCTGTGGGGGAGCCCCCCATTATCAGCTCACCAGCTGTGCTATCGGCCACAACTTCCGTGTCAGATAAAGTTTATGGCCATGAAATAACATGTGAGCTGCTTGTTGTTCCCCTGGCAGGAGGAATGTGACCAAGTTTGATCGAGCCCTGCAGCAAAACCTGTTCACAAGCCTCAGGAATGCTCCTTGACCCATCCCTGAGGGGTGGGTGGCTTGCTGTGCCTGTGGAACGCTCCTGGACCCAGCCCCGTGGGGTGAGAGGCTCACTGTGACTCAGGAATGCTTCTTGACCCGTTCCTGCAGGGTGGGGGGCTCGCTGTACCTATGGAATGATGCCTGAGCCATCCCTGAGGGGTGGGGGGCTCGCTTTACCTATGGAATGATCCCTGAGCCATCACTGCAGGGTGGGGGGCTCGCAGTCCCCTGTGGCCAGAGGCACCTGGCCGGGGGCTGAGCTGGGCCCTGGGAGGAAGGAAAGGACTCAATCACATCTGGAATCTCCAACCCTACGGCCACAGCCCCCTTGGGGAGGCAGGCACCCGTCCTGCCTTAGAGCTGGGGAAACTGAGGCACCGAGAGACACAGCCCAGGTAAGATCACGGGCTACAGACGTTTCCCCCGCAGCTTCTGTATTGCAGGGTTCTCCACAGCCCCGTGGCTGCCCGGAGGAAAGCGTTCATTCCTCCCTGGGGCTGGGGCACGGGCGCTGTTCCCCCCCGCGGCCGAGCAGAGCAGCATCGCCCCTCCCGCCTGGGCAGAGCCGGGTGGCTGCGGCAGGGGCCGCGTGCTTCGCTGGGCTCGGGGATGTTTGGTCTCCCGGCGAGGTCACGGCTCCCGGCAGAGCTGACAGTGACAGTGTGACAGCCGTCGGTGCCCGGGGCTGGCGGAGGGGGACGGGGACCCCCCTCCCTGCGCCGGCTGCACGGGGGGATGTGATGCTCGGCACGTCTGGAGCTGTGGTGCAGCAGGGGAAAAGCTGCTCTCTATGGAGGCACCCTACGGAAACATCGCCTCCCAAGCCCCTGCAGCTCCCTGGACACGTCCTGCGCTCCAGCACCGCGCCCTGCTGGCTCACACCGCGACCCCAGGTCACGAGGACGCCGTCAGAGCTCACAGATGGGTGGTAGCTGAAAAAACCCCAGTATAAATTAGGGGAAATCCAGAAATCCAGGATGGGGAGGGGCTCTGGCACAGGTTGTCCAGAGCAGCTGTGGCTGCCCCATCCTTGGAAGTGTTCAAGGCCAGGTTAGACAGGGCTTGGAGCAGCCTGGGACAGTGGAAGGTGTCCCTGCCCAGGGCAAGGGGGTGGAACTCTGAAAGGTCTTTAAGGTCCCTTCCAACCCAAACCACTCCAGGCTCCTATGAAAACCTTGCCAGGTGTGTTTAAAACAGATCCACCACCACTTACTGTCATCAAACAGCTTTACAAAAGGGAAGCTGGCACATATCCTTAGCAAACATTGATTTTCCTTTAAACAGGGTGTTTATAGTGTGCCTGGAGAAGATGACAAGCAACAGGGTTATTGGGAAGTGATGCCAAGCTCTGCATTCCCTGAAGGAATGTTCCATCCTTTCTGTCCGTGACCCTGCAGCCACTCAGTCATTGCAGCAACAAAAAATATTCATAAAAATAAAGGGACAGTGCTGTTCTTAAGCTCCTCTCACCCAGAGCTTGGGAAATGGCTTTACAGGAATGAGAGATGTGGCACTTCAGGAAAGGTCACATGACCCAAAATCAATGAGCCTAATTAAAAGCCTGAGCTAAACTGGTATGGAACCCACAGCGAGAGTTCAGCCTGTCCCAGCACAGCCCCTCACCCACCTCATCCAGCTTGGTCTGGTGACATGGGAAGGAGAAGGTGAAGCCAAGGGGGAGTTTCTTGTCTTTGATTTGCAGCTTGTCCAAGAAGTTGGCCAAACACTCGGCAATGTGGTCGAAAAGCTGGAAAAAAGGTGGAGAGTGGGACCTCAGCTGGCTGCCCACTCGGAGGGGACGCTGTCCACCCGCGCTCATGGCCGTGCTGGCCGCCAGGAGCTCACTGCTCCCAGCACATGACCCAGCAGGATCCCCTGGCTCAGGCAGTGGTGGGATGGCCAGTCCTGCTCCAGCCCCAGGACACATCAGGGACTCTCCCAGGACCCACCTGCACCCCACTGCCGCGCATGAGCTCTTCAGGGATGGCGTAGATCTGGTTCTCCATCTCCACCTTCTGCAGCCCGTTGTCCGACACCTTCACCCTCAGCACGCGGAAGTTGGTGCCACCGAGGTCCAGCGCCAGGAAGTCCCCATCCTCTGCAGGCCCAGGACAAGGACAACCCATTAACTTGGAGGGTTCAAGGTAACCAGCCCCCTACCAGGTACAAGGATAAGGTCTGATTTTTTAATGTATTTCATTATTTTATTCATTATATTTTTTTGTATTTTATTGGAGCAGTCGCTCTATTCGCTGCCCCTCCTCCACCCCCTGGCACCCGCACAGCCAATGGAGGATCAATACTCCATCATTGAGCCAGATCCAGAAGCCTTGGGGAGGGTGTGGCAGGAGGACAAACCCCACCAGCCCCATCAAGCAAAGCCCATGTCCAAACCAACAGGGATCCCAGGGAAGATGAGCTCTAGCCTTAGGCTCCATAAGGAAGAAGGCAGCAGAGCCATTCCTGACCCTAATGATGCTTGTGGAAGCTCCTAAACCTCCATCCCCAGGGGTTAAACCCCAATGGCAGCTCTGGGAACCTCAGAGCTTGGCCAAGTTTTTGATATATGGACAAAACCCTCATGTTCCGGCTCAGCCTCCACAGCCCACGCCGAGCTCGCTGCCTTGCCCCATGAATCCCACACACTCTCGGCACGCGGCTCCACAGGAAGCGGCAGCAGGAAACCAGGGAGGGAGAAGCTCCAAAAGACCTCTGGGGCCTCACTGCTGCCATCCCCAGGGAGAGCTGGGACCCGGCTTCTCCAAGGGGAGCCCCAAGGGCTGAGCCCGGAGTGTCCCCTTCTGTTTGTGTTCAAGGCAGCTGGCTGAACTAGGGCGCCGGGCAGGGGAAAAACGCCCAGCTGGCTGTTTTAGTGGGGAGAGGGCCGGGTAAAGCCCTCTATCAGCACTGTTGGAGTCCTGAATGCATTAAATGTGCTGTGCTGGCTCCCCCGGGCCGATCCCGGGGCCCGGGGGCCGCTTTGTGCGGTACAAAGGGGCCACAGTCGGAACAAAACCCGCGGGTCATTAGTATGCACACGCCAGCGCCCATCTCCAGTGACTCCAGCTGAAAAGGCAGCTCCCGTCTCAGCCCATGCGGCTCCATCTGGCCCGGTCGCTTTCCTGGGCTGACCCTCCGAGGGCTTGGGGCTCGGGAACAGGGCACGGGACCGACTGGGAGCTGGAGCAGCTCTATAGAGGTGGAAAAGGGCCATGGAAAGCAGTTGCTGCGCTCCAAGGAGATGAGGAATGAATGAGAGGGCTCCAAGGTCGTGTGCGGCTGCAGTGGGATCAGAGCTGGGGATGGAGAATGGGGAGGGCACTTGGGGGTCAGTGCAGCACCTTGGGTGGCCAGAACATCACCGAAAGAGGGGTCAGTGCCTTACCCAAGAAGGGTCAGAGCATCCCCCAGCGACGAGCATAGAGCTACCAGAGCCCCGAGCTCCTGTGCTGGGTCAGTCAGTCCCTGGGTATTCCTCTCTCCTCCTCCCCCTGACCCTTTGCAGTGATGAGCTTTAGACCAGCTTGGCAGCTTGTTTCTCAGCCTGTCTGCCAGCCACAGGGCATGCCATGGCCATGGCGGCTCTTCACATGGAAAACACACCTGGAAAACCTTGGAGAAGCTCCCGACTGCCCCGCTGTCCCTGGTGAGCCCACCATGGGCACCACCCTCAGCCACAGCAGGGCAGAGTTGGATGTGATGGCCGGCTGGGCAGCGCTGGCATCATTCCTGCCCCTCACACAGGTCACTGTGCTCCCGCTTCCCTGGCCAGCGGCACTGACGCCGTTCTGCTCGTTAGCAGAGCACGGAGAACACCTCAGGGGGGCTGATAAATGTGCCAGGGATAAGGGCACTAGAGCCAAGAGGGTCACAGGTGGCTCGGCTCCTTGGAGGTAACACAGGGAACTCAGAAGGATCCCAAAAGAAGAGCTGAAGAGCCAGATGGGGCCATCCTTCTGTCCTGCCCAACCCCACACCCCTAGTGCTCCGACCAAGCCGCCCCATGGGGCTCCTGGCCCCAGAGCCGTGTGGGACCAGCTCTGCCCTACTCTTGCCATGGAGCCCCAGTGGGACCCAAACACCTCCCAACACCCTGTCAGCACCACGGGAGGAGCACAAGCACGGGGGGAAATTCCTGGGTGGATCAGCTTTGCGGGAGGAAAAAGGCAGCAAACTCCCTCGGAAAATTCCCAGCCATTCTGGGAACGCGTGATGAGCTCCATGGGCCGGCACCAGGCCTGGGCGCTGCCCCCTGATTCGGGCTGCCAGGTCCTGTGATAAGGTATCAGCGCTGGTGCTGAGCCCACAGGCCAAACAGGGAAGGCAAACACAGAGCCCTGATTCCAGGGGCTGTTTGCTCTCGGCAAAGTGTGAGAGTTGAGTGCCTGGAAAAGCTGCTGTGTTCCTGGGAAGAGCAGGCAGGGCAGAGCAGCACGGCCAGGGGAGCAGAGCAGCATGCGTGCAATCATGTCCCAGCACCTCAGAGGGTGGTTACCCCAGAGACCCCACCTCGAGGCTTCCAACCGACTGCAATTCCATTGCGTAGGAATCCTCCGGCAAATCGGATTAATAAGAAATAAGAGGAAGAGGAGGAGTTGCGAGGCACAGACTCCAGGGAGATGCAGGAGGAGGTGGAGGCACAGACCCCAGCACTTCCCACTGCCACCCCCTGGCAGGCCCTCCCTCCTTCCAGCTAGTTCATGGAATCATGGAATGGTTGGGGCTGGAAGAGGCCCTAAAGACCATTCAGTTCCACTCCCCTGCTCTTTCACTGGACCAGGCCCTATGCCCCTTCCAACCTGGCCTTGAACACTTCAGGGATGGGGCAGACAGGGCTTCTTTGGGAAACCCTGCTGGGAATGTGGTAAATCCCCACAGGGATTTTACACAGGCCATGGGACTTTGGGCATGAAAACAGCAATTTTTGTCAAGCCTTTCAAGCCCGTGTGCCACATGAGCTGGTTTTCCTGCAGAGGAAGGTTATTGGCAGGAGCTGAGCCCACCAGCCAAGGGAAAGGTGTTGCCAAGAGCCATCCTTCAGATTTCCAGGGATTTGACTCTCAAGTCCAGCAGCACCCTCCTGAAAGCTCCAGGCTGGGGTTATCAGCTGCTGGGGCTTAACAGAGGATGCACCACAAGATCCTTGTGTCAACACCAGTGACCCCGGAAAAGTCTGGAAAACCAGGGATGGAGCAGGGAGGAGGCTGTTGGTTGCACTGAGCAGGGAGAGCCCTTGGGAGAGCCACGGGGGCTCCAAGGAGAAGCTTATTTGGGATCTGTTTCCCCATCACCTTGCTGCCAGCACGGCATGGTGGTGTTCCAGTGAGTGCCGGAGCCGACCAAAGCAAGGAAAGTTGTTTTTAGAAGAGTTTCTGCTTCCAAAGCAGAATTCCCCCCTCTTATCACACCACACTGGAATGGCAAAACCACCGAGCGCCGGGAGCCAGGGCTGTGTTTTGGCTTAACCTGCAGATGTGACCTTGCATTTCCATAAGCGCCTCTCATCCTCCTGGATCCCGGGAGCTGGGATCCGGCTGCGCATTAAACAGGGTCTAATCCTAGAGCAGAGACATGGGGTGCTGCAGGGGGGACAGGGGTGGACATGGGAGCTGCAGGACAAGGGGAGGGGGATGGGGTGGACACGGGTGCTGCAGGAGGCGGGGAGGGGGGATGGAGACACTCCACGGGTGGGTGATCGGGAGCATCAGGTCGGAGCAGGGCTGGGGCAGAGGAATAACCTGACCTTTGGCTGGGAGCAGCTGCTGGCACCTGGGGACAGTGGGAGCAGGGCTTGGTGCCCAGCCCCGGTCAGACTTTGCCAGGAGCTTTAAAAAGAGGAAGAGGGAAGGACGTAGCCCTGGACACTGAGCTCCCCCCGAGTTGTCACAATATCTGTGCCAGGGCACCAAGGTCCCAACCCTGCCCTGCCACCTTCCAGCCCCCTCTCCAAAACCCAAGGGACACTGGTGCCACTCAGAGGCTGGATCCAGCCTGAGCTGGACAGGGAATCCTAGCTCTTAGTTCCCTGGGATTTGCTCAACACTCCCACATTTTCCAGCCCCCCTGGGCAGCTGCAGCGCTGTGACTGCCCCAGCATCCCTCTCATGTGACATTTTCCATGCTGCTGTTCCTCCTTCCCCCCTTCCCTGGGTGAGAAACGCCAGCTGGGACACTGGAGAAGCTGGATACAGGGAAGGGTGCCAAGGATCTGTCTTGTAAGGGCATGGGGAGGGATTGCTCCTTCTCCTGAGAGCGGGTCAGGGTGCTGGAAGTGCTGACACACGCTCCACCAGCACCCAGCACCTTGGGCTGCACCAGTTCCCATGCCCAGGGGCGGCTCCTGGCTATCCCTGTAATTAAAAATATTCTCCAACATTTAAATAGATTGGAATCTCGATCCTGGGGCAGGCAGCCAGGTCCAGCTTTTGGGTGTGGGTGCAGGTGGGGGGCCAAGATCAGGGGATGCTTCGGGGATTAGAGGGGCTCATAAGGAGGGTGGAGACAGACTTTTAGCAGAGGTGTAGTGAGAGGACAGGGGAATGGTTTTAAACTGAAAAAGGGGAGATTTAAGTTGGATATTATTAGGAAGGAATTCCTCCCTGTGAGGAGGGTGAGGCCCTGGCACAGGGTGCCCAGAGAAGCTGTGGCTGCCCCATCCCTGGAAGTGTCCAAGGCCAGGTTGGACACTTGGAGCAGCCTGGGACAGTGGGAGGTGTCCCTGCCATCGCAGGGGTGGCACTGGGTGGGCTTTAAGGTCCCTTTCCACCCAGACCATTCCATGATTCCTGTTTCGCCCCAGGAACACAGGAGATGCCACCACCATCCTGACTCACCGAGACATTTCTAGCAAACACGCAACAGTGCCCAGTGGTACAGAGACCTTCTGTCACCACCTACAACTCCCTGGCGGGAGGGTGCAGCAAGAGGAGTGGGGCTCTGCTCCCAGGGAACGGGGACAGGACAAGAGGAAATGGCCTCAGGCTGTGCCAAGGGAGGTTCAGGCTGGATACTGGGGCAATTCCTTCATGGAAAGGGCTGTCCAGCCCTGGCACAGCTGCCCAAGGCAGTGGTGGAGTCCTCATCCCTGGGGGGATTTAACAGCCACATAGATGTGGCACTTGGGGACACGGGGCAGTGGTGGCCTTGGCAGTGCTGGGGAGGGGTTGGATTTGACCAACGGAGAGGCTTTCCCAGACCAAACCACTCCATGATTCTATGATTCTGTGCCTCCATGGTTCTGTCACTTCTGTCCTTGCCCCCAGAGACTGGACAGCCAGCAGCCATGAGGGATTTGGGCTCTGTCCCTCTTCATTCACCTCTCCTGCTGGTGACCAGCAGCCTTTGCCACTGAGGATTCGCACAGATCCCTGTGTAGGTGCCAGCACCAGAGCCACCCCAACTCCAGCCAACACATCTGACCATCCCTGGGGCCCCTTCCTGGGCTGCTGCCAGCCCAGATGTGGAACTGGAGCAGCTTCAGTTGCTCAGAGCTCCGTCCCTTCTTCCCTTCAGCAGCTCCAAACACTCGGTGGGCCCCGGTACACTGAGTGCAAGGGGTGATTCCTGCAGAGACGGAGACAAGCTCCTTCCCAAAACACCAAGCTGGGAGAGGGAACAAGGAACTTTCCCACATGGATGCCTGAGGGAGCAGCTCTTTGGGCTGGGAGGAGGATGTGCCTGGCCAGAGCGCACCGCGGGCAGTACGGGGAGAGGCAGAAAGGCCACACTGTGAGAGCACTGGAGAGCCCCTGCTGCTGCCGGGGCCCTGGTGGCACTCAGACAGCGCTGGCACCGCTGCCGCTTCACTGCTAATGAAATCTGATGAGCCAGACCCGTGACTGTCTCTGTCCTGCCAGCAAGGGCACGCGAGGGCGGCTTCCCACCCTGCCTCCCTCCTCCCTCCCGCCAGCAGGAACTGGGAGCCCCTCCAGTCCTGCACAGAGTGGGGAACGAGGCCGTCCCCACTCTCAGCCTGAGCAGGATGAAGCCCCGAGAACCAGCAGTGACAGTGGCCATGGGTGCCATCCCTGTTTTGGCAGTGCCAGGAGGATGGTTGTCCCCAGCCCTCCCTCTGCTCTCCCAGCAGCATCTCCTGTCCCACGGTACCTGTGCCGTCGGGTGTGGACCTGACAAAGGTGGGCAGCATCTTCACAGATGCGGTGGGGTTGGTCTCTGCTCCCAGTCCCTTCTCCATCTCCTTCTCAAAACGCTGGGACACCTCCAGGAGGGTCTCATCGGAGAGCCGCATGTGGTACAGGTACTTGTCAATCTGAAAGGTGGAGATAAAGCCCAAAGGTCAGGTGGAGGGCTGGGGACATGGGCACGGGCCCCACAACACGCTCAGGACCTCCCACGGCTGCTGGGGTGACATGAGGAGCAGCAGCAGGTTCTGACTCATCCCAAAGGGCAGGACATGGCAGCACCAGCACATGGACAGCACTGCTGGAACAGCTCATCCCAGGCATCACCCACTGCTGCCCTGCCCCTCTCTCCAAGGAGCTCACCAAATGCCATCCCACATCCCCTTCCCAGGCTGCTGCCAGCTGGGGAATGCCGAACCACAACTTGCTCCTGATGCTCCACAGCATCTTCCCACTCAGTCACCTGCAGACACCCAAACAGGTTGCTACAGAAGCAGGAATTCAAACTCAGGAGTGAGTCAGGAGGTTGGCAGTGGAAGTTTTCCAGGTGCAAAGCCCTTCCCATTCCATGGCATCAACGCACCTTGACCTTGACCCCCAGGGCCTCTTCCTGCACCAAGGATGCTCATCAGGAATCCACTGGCCTGTCATTGCTCCACTGCTGAGATCACCCCAAGAACCAGAAGCTACACAACACCCTCAAGCAAACCACGCTGGAGTGACAGAAGTGGGAGCTGGAGTGACACAAGCGAGTGCTGGAGTGACACAAGCAGGTGCCATGGCCAGAGAGAGAAGAAATCCACATCCACCTTTCCTGGAAATCATTGTACCCCTGAGCTGGGCATATGGAGAAGCCCTTCTATAAGCAGCATCAAAGCACCTTGTCTTGCCTGGGACAGGCTTGGAAAAGCTCCTCCCTGAGCCATCCATCAGCACTGTGCGTGTCCGTGCAGCCCGGCCGGAGCAGGCAGCGGGAGACGTGGACACTGCCTGCTCCCAAACAATGCCCTGCTTCAATTAGCTTCACTTAAAATTAATTAAAGGGCAGCTGCAAGCCCTGAGAAGTCAAGAGGAAAACTCCACCCCATGCGCTCACCTGTCTGCAGGCACGTAACACTGGGTCATCGGAACCCGGGCTTGGGCTGTGCTTTATGGGGCTGCGCTGGAGGAAATGGGCATTTTGTGGGTGCCTAATTGCAGCCGCCCCAGCGTGACCTCGCTCACAGATGTGCCATCCGACCCCGGGCTGGACACAACAGCCCTGCTGCGGTTTTGGCTGCCTGTGTTTCAAGCTCAGGATGCTCCAGCCGCATCCTTTCTTCCCCATCCTGCATTCTGTTGGAAATTTGGGAGCTGAGATCCCTTTGGCAAGGTCAGAGGACACAACAGCCCGGCCCAGCACACTCCAGGAGTGATGCTGCATCCCCAGCAGAGCAGCATCCTCTGGTGTGATGGGTAAAACCTCCTCCCCCTTTCTCCTGGTGCTTTCGACTTCTTCGTAAAACCAGGAGCTGGAAGACCAGGTAGACATGAGGGAAAGGCCAAGGAGAAGGAAACTTGGAGATTTCCTGGTACCAGTTGTTTACCAGCCTCTCCCTATCCAGCCCAGCAACAGGAAGTCAAACACTCTCCTCCCTCCCCTCCTGTTTGCTTTCACCTGCTGAAAATTCCCTCCCATGTGCTGAGGCTCTGGTTACCGGCACCAGTAACCTCCAGTTAACTGGTTAAGAGGCGGCTCTGGGGCTGGAGCTTACCTCCGTGCCAGCCCCAGGGTAGGAAACCTCTCCTTAAGCTGTGCCAAGGGTTATCCCGAGGGTCATCAGTCAGCACCATCAACCCAGGACAGAGGGTCCTTGTCCCAGAGAAGCTGCGTGCTTTGGGAGCTCAGCTGCTCCTCAGCAGTGAAAACCCCCCACTCAAAAAATCCGAGCACAAGGAAACCACCCCAAGGCTTCAGCTCCTTCTCCAGGACAGGTACCGCTTGGCACATCCCCCATGTCCTCCAGTGTTCCAAGAATAACCCTCAGCCCAAGGAACAGGGTGATCTCCCTCTAATCTCCAAAGCCCTTTAAAACCTGGATCATCTCCCAACGTAGGTATCACCCCACTTGGCAGCTAAGGCAGGTCAGGCAGTGTACAGCAGGACGCTCCTTCCCCAGTGAAACCACCCTGGCTGTGCCTGGCCCCCACCACGGAAGAGCCATGGCCACTGTCATTCCCAAAGCTTCCCAGCCCTGTGGCTCAGTTCATTATTCCAAGCACAAATTGTAACAAAAATGGGATAAAACAGGGGGAATTCCGCTTGTAGCGCCGGGGTCTGAGCATCCTTCAAGACAAAACATCTCCTCAGCTGCTTAACGTTTTTGAAGATCATGGAATAGTTCAGGTCAGATTGCCAGTTCCAAAGAAATAAAGTCACTAGGTTAGGATCCTGAAGGGGTAAATTGAATTTCTAGAAAGCGTCCAGCCTAAAAAATAGTGTTTCCTGGAGGAAATCTAAACAAACTGAAGGGAGAAGGAAGGGATGGCAGCTGAGAAGCACTGGGCATGCCCCAGCCGAGGACATCATGTTAAAGCTCCAGATCACGGAGTAGCTGTGGGTGTAATGAGCTCAATGCCACGTCTTTGAACCAAACCCCAGCAAATCCCCATCTCCTGGCTCAAGGCTGTCTCCAAGGCTCAGCTCATTTCCATGCCGGATGCTGGAGAGGTGCCCAGGGTTGCCTGTCCCAGCTGCACGGCCACCACTGGGAAAGGTCCGCCTGCCTCGCAACTGAGGAGACCTCAACTTGCCCAATTTTTGCTGCTGTGTGACCCGAGCTGAGTCAAGCCGAGCTGAGCTTAAAGCAAGCCAAAAACCAGCTTTTAATTTCCAATCTCATGGCTCTGGTGCCAGTGCTGCAGCTGGACACTGTTCTACTCCTCAAGACTCCTCTTAAGGAGCCCAGATCCCAAGGGATCAGTGCTGTGGCAATATTAATTAGTCTTCAAATAACTTAATTCCAAGTCAATGCCATTCTCCATAGAGAAGAGTTGGGGCTGTTCAGCCTGGAGCAGAGAAGGCTCCAGGGGGCCCTTAGAGCCCCTTCCAGGGCCCAAAGGGGCTTTGAGAGAGCTGGAGAGGGACTGGGGACAAGGGCTGGAGGGACAGGACACAGGGAATGGCTTCCCACTGCCAGAGGGCAGGGCTGGATGGGATATTGGGAAGAAATTCCTCTCTGTGAGGTGGTGAGGCCCTGGCACAGGGTGCCCAGAGAAGCTGTGGCTGCCCCTGGATCCCTGGAAGTGTCCAAGGCCAGGCTGGACAGGGCTTGGAGCAGCCTGGGACAGTGGGAGGTGTCCCTGCCCATGGCAGGGGTGGCACTGGATGGGCTTTAGGGTCCCTTCCAACCCAAAACATTCCAGGATTCTGTAAATTCCTTAGCTCATCTGCTGCCCTTGCAGGGACACGGGGCAGGGCTGCTGTGGGTGCTGGAAGCTGCAGCACGATGGCGTTTCCAGCACCGCTTCCTGCCCAGCGAGAAGGGGAAGGGCTCGGGTTCCTGCATGATAAGGTCCCAGAGCCATCTTTCCCATTAGTGATCCCAGTTCCGAGAAGGGAAAGCTGTTTGCCTTTTGTTTCAGTTTTGCTCTGAATCCTTTTCCGGAGCCACGTGGCTGCCAGGACCTGGAGCAGGAGCACGTGTTTCCAATCCCCCAGCAACCTCCTGCTGTATTTTTCAGCTGGATGTGTCTAATTCCAGCAGCTTTTTGAGCAAAAGAAGAACACTGGGAGAGGGTGGCTGCTTTCTGGGCTAGATTCTTTACCTTTTTGGCAACAAAGCCAAACATTTGGTGTGTGTGAGATGATGGAGCAATGTTCCCATCTGGGGAAGGCTGGAACACCCCAAACCCACAGCACGCACTGTCACCCCTCGCTCCAGGAAAATTTTTGCTGGGAATTATATTTTCTTTACATTACTTCCCTCCCTATCCCAGTTTTTAACTTCAAGCATGCTGTTTTGAGAGCATTTGAAGTTTTAGGAAATGCTGGCTCTCTCCCTGCTTCTCTGGGAGGGGGATGCTGTTGCAAGCTCCAGCCATGCTCCCACCCCACCCGAATCTGTGGTGGGACGTGATGAATTTGGGGAAAATGAGGCAGAGGGAGCAGCAGAGGCTGCAGGGTGAAGGCCTCCAGCACTGGGAAGGTTTTATTCCCTGCTCCATGTCCTCGGTCCCTGTGCTGCCCATCCCTATTTCCCACCCCAGGTGACTCAGCGCAGGGAACGGGCTCAACCTCTTCCCCGACCTCCCGTGGGTGACACAGGGGTGATGCTGGGCTGCACCCACCCTCCCCAGCCCTGGCCCTGGTGGCACCCACGTCCTTCAGCTCCTCCACGCCAAATCCAAGCCCACGTGCCCTCCCCACCACGGCCAAGCCTCGGATGACACATTCCCGGAGTCATCTCGAACCTGGGTGAGTCAGATGTTTCCTGCTCGGCTGGTTCCTCCCCGTCCTCACCCCCAGGACAGCAGCTGGATCCACGCTGGAGGTGGAGCTGGGCACCCGTGGTGAGGAAGTGACACCACAGAGCATCCACTGACCCATCCTCAGGTGACCCCGCTGCCCCACAGCCCCACAAAATCCCAGTTCAACCAGGAAAATGCTCTGCCTTCCAGTTCTGAAACTGGAGACATCCAAGTGCTCCTGTCTCCCACCAGCCCTCGAGGCACTACCCTGCCACTCGTCCTCCTTCGCCCCCATGTTAAGCCCAGAAGGTACTCGGGGCAGAGATCCCACTCGGATGCTGGATGGCAAAGCCTCACTGGTCCCAAGAATTCCTCCTCAGATGGTGGGAGCACCCCACTGTGGAGGGAAAACTGAGGTTGGGTAGCTCTGGTGAGGTGGAGAGGCGCAAGGGGACACAGGATGGCTTCCCAAAGGTGGAAAAAGCTGTCCTGACATTGACCTTGGCTCCTGACATTGACCTTGGCAGCCTCAAGGGAAGCTGTTAAATTGGTTTTCCAGGAATTTGCCATAGGTGCCCCTCCCATATCCACAGAGGCAGCCAGGGAGGAATCAGCTGGGTAAAACTAATCCCTTGGCAAAGGAAAAATTAAAAAAAAAAAAACTAGGCAAACCTGCCCCTGCTTGGGAACGGCCACAAATGCAGGAAGATCAATTCCATCCCCAGCTTTTCCCTTTTGAAGGAGGGATGGGAAAGAAGAGACACGCAACTCCCACTCCCTTGGCATGACGAGGCTGAGGGAGCAGGAAGCCCAGTGTGAGCCGGCACATCCCAAGGGAACGCAGGTCAGCGGCGGCAAACTTTCAAGCTGGGATCTCAAAGGATGCTGCTGAGGTTAATTAAAGTTTGCACAATCCCTCGGGGGTTAGATAAGTCTGGACAACCCACTTTCCAGGCAGGAAAGGGGCAGGAGTTGGGGATGAAGGTATTACGCCTCCAGATGAGCGGCAGAGCAGGTAAAGCTGCTCCATGGCAAGAATGGGAAGAAAAATCCCATTTTTTGAGGCCATTTTCAAGGCCTTGAGGTGGACACAAACCACAGCTATTGGAAAAGGCACTTTTTAACTCTAGCTGAGCTCTTTTTCTCCCTGATCCAAAGGGAAAACACATCCCAGGCTACCACCCACAATTTTTTTTCCCCAAATATAGTCTCAAGTAGAGGGTTTGACAAAAAGACCCAACCAAAATAATCGCAGCTTTCCCAGAATTTCACCCCCTACATCTTCCCATACTTTTCCCTTTGCCTGGGGAGATTTATAAACCAGGAATAATTTTTACCATGGTGGAAGCAGCCAGGTCGGACAGCTGGCTTCTCCCCCCTCTCCCCTTCCCTGAGCCGAGCTGAGCTCTGTGCTCTCTCCCAGCTTTGCCTCACTTGGGAGGATTCACAGGAATTTGTTTAAAAATATCCCAGAGAAATCCAGCAGTAGAGGCGGCCAGGAGGGCAGTGCCAACTCCCACAGCACCCCAAACTCCAGCCAGCGGCTCCTGCATATTTTTTTTCCTCCTTCACATCCCAACAACTTTTTCCAGCTTGGGTTTTGGAGCCGGGAGGGAAATGAAGCCGGTTCCTGAGGCTTCGCACACCCTTCTCCCAGTGGGTAACGAAGGCGAATGGCGAATTCCTTCATCCAAGCTTTCCCTCTCCATTATTCCCGGCCGCCGATAAGGAAGGCGTGAGCACCCGGAGCCTGGGGCCGGGCTGTGCCGCTGGCCTATTTCTGCCCGGGTTACACAACCCCTTCCCGTGGATTTGGCTGTTGCACAACCCCGGGGCCACTGGCGAGCAGAAGGAGAAGCCGAGCCCGTATTTCCTTACGGATCGCTTTGCGTTGGGAAGCTTTCCCTGCACTTTGTTTGGGTTGGGGTGAGTTTTAAATGTTCTCCCTCGATTTCCTTCCTATTTAACACCGGCGAAGGGCCAACGTGGCAAGTTTCACTTCCCCGGTGGCATCTCCAGGGTTATCCCAGGTCTCTCCAAGCATTTTCCTCATATTTTTATGGCGATATTTGCAAATCCCGACCACCCCACACTCAGATCAGCAAGTCCTGACCACTTCTCAGTGTCAGGGATCACAGATGAGATCCTCTCTGCCCTGTTCCCGGATGCCAGTGGCCACTGCAGGAAGAGCCTGAGCCTCCGCACTCCCATCCAGCATTTTTTTTCTCCAGGAATAATTTATTAAGCCCAGCCTAAGCGCTGTCCTGGCCAGACAAAGGCCGGCAGCTCCCCCGGCCACGGGGGAGCAGAACACTCGAGCTTTCCCAGTGCCTGAACTCAGGAGCGAGGGGTGACCGACACTCCACGCATCCCAACGGGACGCTGCTGCTTGGGGTTGCAGCCTGGGAACAGGCTCGGGGAGTTCAGGACCCCGAAATTAAGGATTCAGAACCCCAAAATTAGGGGAACGGGAGACAGGAAGGTGTTTTCCATCGCTGTCAGTGCAGGGGTGGGGGGACACGCGCGGTTTGGGGCGGGGGGGTCACAGCGTGGGGCAGAGCACCCGAGGTGCAACCGCCACCTCCGGGCTCGTGCCCCGGGCTGACCCCGCTCCCCGCGGGGGCTTCGGCTTGCTGCCCTGGGAGGGGGGAACGGAGGAACCGGCTCCCGGGGATGCTCCGCGCCCGCGGATGCTCCGCGCCGGCGGGAAGCGGCGACACGTGCTGAGCGGGGCGG
>WEIT01013746.1:333972-347248 GCA_013389985.1 Dryoscopus gambensis | reverse complement strand
CCGCAGCCTGTGTGCGTGTCCGTGCCCGCGGCCGCCGCTCCCGCCCCGGTGTGCCCGGTGCTGTCACATGCGTGTGAACGTGCGCGGCCCTGTGCACCCGTCAGGTCGCATCCATCACCCTGCGGCCCGTGGCGCTGCCTTCGACGCCCGCGTGTCCCTCTCCCCGTGCGCAGCCACAGACAGCGGGGGTGCCCGCTGCGCCCCAAAAACCTTGGGAAGCATCGTTCGGAAGCATCACCGGGGCTGGGATCTGCCTCCACCATCCCGCCTGCCGCCTCACCTCCATCCCAGCCGCATCCCGGAGTCCGAGGGCCGCGGCCGGGCGTTGGTGGCCCAGAGCCCTACGAGGGCCGCGGCACGTCCTGGCCTCCGGAGCGGCTTCCGCTCCCTGCTCCCAGCAGAGCCGGTCCCGGCAGCCCTGGGGCAGGAGTTACCCAACCTGTCTGCTTGCTCCCGCCGCTTTCCCAACCAGCTCAGAGCAGCTCCAGCTCTTCTTGCCTTCACCCTCTCAAGAGTCCTTTTTACGTGACCATTTACATCATTTTGGTGGGTTTGCTCAAGGAATTGTAACTCCGTCTCAAGGAAAGAGGGAGAGAAGCAACCAAAGCCAGAGCCGAGCCAATCCTGCTACCAGACACCTTTTCCTGGAGGATCCAGTCCTGCCAGACACACCATGAATCTGTCAGGCATTCCGGTTAAATCCCCGGATTGTGACCTGATGCATTTTAGGATTTGGACTCAATGATCCTTGTGGATCTCTTCCAACTCAGGATATTCCATTAATCTCTGTCACTGCCCCTACATTTCAATTCACCCTCTCATCCAGCTTTTTTTTTTTGTACTCTAAAAAGCCAGATTCTCTGTGGTCAAGTTGAAATTAAAGCAGCGTTTGAGCCTAAAAATAGCTGGACACATCTGTCCGCCTCCCCCATCTGCTGCCAGCCTGGCTGGATGAAGGAAGCGACTGTCTGCGCAAAATGAGGGACCTGTCTCATCCTTCTGTCCTGCAAAATCAGTTTATTCAGGGAAAATATTCCCCAAGACTCCATTGATTTGCCAGGTAATGCCCTAGTCAGGAAAAGACAGGAGGAGCTGGGCTCTGCTCAACCAGTTCCTCTAAATAGAGTAATTTTTTTTTTAATTTGAGGTTTTTCAGCTGGTTTTGGAATTCCTTTCATGGAATAAAGCTCCCAATGGAAATCTTTTCAAGGCATCCCAGCTGCTTCCCGGCTCCACATGGGCTTGTAATAATCTATCAGCATTTAATGCCGCGTTCCTTAGGAAAAGGAAGCGTCTGATTGCAGGGACTGGAGCTACAACCAGCTCTAATTCCTCTAATGTGATTCCTTAAGGACAAGTGATGCAGTAATAACAATGTCGGAGCATGAGGAAGAGGTGTGTCCAGCAGCAAGAGCAGGGACGGAGCCTCCTGGAACCATGGGACCAGCCTGACCCACAGCACACAGTGGAGCCCCCCATGGAGCGCTGCTGCTCCTGGGGACCCCTTGGAGACCATTTGGAACCTACTGAGGGTCATATCCCACTTTTATGCCAGGGAAACTGAGGCACAGGTGGGGATAGAGGAATCAGGAACCAGACCATCCAAGCACAGCGCAGCTGGGATGATCCTGGAGCTGGAGCTGCTCTAGGAGAGCCATGAATTCCTCTGGGATCAGCTGCTCCTCCAGCACTGCTCCACATAATTTCCAACGAGGTTTCATTGGACACAGACACAGACACACACATCCCCACGAACCTATCGGCACCAGGATGACACCGGTGACCAGTTATTGACTTTGCCCTGTCACCCAAAGCACCGGAAACCTGGGACTTGGCTGGACCCAGCCCTCATATGGGGCCGGGAATAGAAAACCGGTCGGAGAACTTTTCTTTCTTCGGCAGCCGCAGGACAAGCGCGTGACCTTGGGCTGAGCTGGGTGGAACAGCCTTTCCCCAGCTCTGCAGAGAGGGAGGGGGCTCGCCTATCCCAAACTGCTCTGTGAAGGGTGAGGGAGGGGAGGATTACGCCCTGCCCACACTGGGCATCCGTCCATCCCACTGCTGCTCCTCTGCAGACCTCCTAATGCCAGAGCGATTTCCAGCCCATCCCAAACCCCAGCTGCACCCCAAGGTCATACCCCACAGCCACCCTTCCCCAAAACAGCCAGAGGGATTCCTTGGGGGTCGGGCTGGGTGTCCCTGGGCTGGGCCATCCCAGCTCCCACAGCCTGGCTTCCCACCCCACTTGCCGGGCTAATCTCCACGGAACGGACAGAAAAGGGGAGATTAAATTAGATTAGCTGGAACTGCCTAATTTTAGCATCCTCACGTGTCACTGACACACTGCTCCGGCTCTTCCCTTGCTCCCCCAACCCTGCGTGAGCTTCAAAGCCACCAAGGCCCCCAGTCAGGACAGGAGGGATCCAAAGGGGGTTTGGCTGAGTAGTGGCACCCAAAGATGGGTGTGAGTGGGTGGGCATGGAGGTCACTAGACCTGTGCCAGGAGGGGGGACTGGGGGTGAATGCCACCTTCCACTGGAGATGGCCATCCTTGACTGGTGACAGCCATCCTGGAGTGGTGCTGGCCACCCGCCATTAGTGACGGTCACTATTGGTGACAACCATCTGCCTCCAGTGACAGTCACGGTTCCTTGCTTTTGGCCACCATCCCTCTGTGGTGGCCACTCTCCACTGGTGATAGTGACCCTCAACCTTGGGATCATCTCCATCCCCAAGCAGCACCCTCTGCCCAGGGGGAATTTGTAGTGGGACACTCCACACTGGCACATCCCGTTTTCCCCCTCCACTCCCAGCTCCTGCCCTGTTGCTGCCTCCCAAATCACCACACTGTGAAGATGACATTGGCCTGCCCAGACCTCCCTTGGGGCAGTGCCAGCTCATCCAGCTGTAGAGGAGCCCGCCACCTCCATCAAACATCTCCTGATCCATTGGATGCTCCACAGGATCAGCCCCATGACACCACAGGGAGAGGAGATGTCTGGCCCCTTCCTTCCTGGGAGCCACACTGCCCCCAGCATCCCAGGAAGGTCCCCAAAGCCCCAGTACAGTACCCAAAGCCTGGATGCTGGAGCTGGCAGGAGCTGTGGCAGAAAGGAGGGTGTCCCCAAAAGCCAGTATGGCCAAATGTAGGGAGAGCTGAGGGCCATCCTGCATCCCTGCATCCCAGAGAGGCTGTGCCAGGTGCCACAAAACCTGGCACAGCTCCAAGGTCAAAAGTCCCAGTCAGGACACAGGACCCTGAGTCACTCTGCCCTGGGATGAGCAACTCCCTCATCCGGCACTTTCCCAATCACAGTGAAAAGGGGAGGTTTCTCGTGGGGCACTTTCTGTGGGCACCACCATGTCCCACGGTGTGGGACATGCCACGTCCCTGATGCCACCAAACTGGAGCAGGGACACGAGCGGGACTGGGCAGGGAATGCTCAGTGCCAGGGGGTTTTCCATCGCCTCTGCCATGGGACCCTCATCCTTTCTCCCAGCACTTGTGGGTGTGAGCAAGCTGGATCCCAGGGGTTTCATCCAGGGCTGGGATAATCACCCCGATGGGCCCGTGCCACAGCCACATCCAGCTTGCACTGACCCTGTGAAATCCTTCCCACACAATTGGAAGAAGTCGCCCAAAACTCGGATTCGAGGAAGACGCAGGTGCACAGCTGTGACAGAATTTCAGTCCTGCGGTGTCCTGACAGGGATCGGTGTCCACACTAGCGTGGCAAAGCCACATGCAGATGGATGTGCCTGCCTGCTCATCCTCAGGGTCTGGGTGAGACACAAGGAAGAGCTGGCAAGGGAGAGAGGGGCTGGGAACCCACCTCCTGCCCCTCCAAATCCCAGCCAAAAGCCACGGCACTGCTGGTGGGCAGAGAGGGACTGAAACCCCCCAGGTTCCCCAAGTCCAGAACGATTCCTAAGTCCAGCCCAGAGCTCTCTCTGGGATACAGGAGCAGAGCTGGGCTCTCCTGGGATCCTCACTCACCACAGGCAGCATCTCCCTCACTCCCTGAAAACATGATCACGGCTCAAAGCCCCCAGTCACATGTATTTCCACAAATTCACTCTGACAGGCAGAAAACCACCCCAAATATTTCATTCCACCTTGCTCTGACATCACCCCACCTGGTCAAGGCCAGAGATTTGAGACACAACTCCCCTCCACCCTGCCATCAATTATTCCTCACACCCATGCCATGATCCCTTGACACCCACAGTTGCTCCCCTTTCATCTCTTTGTGCCACATCCATTGCAGATCCTCGTCCAGGTACAAGGAGCACAAACTCCCCCACAATCCCAAATCCAGGGCAAAAACCCCCTTACCTGGGCGAAGCTTTTGCTGTCCATCCCATTGTCCGTGTGTGTGGACGTCATCCTTGGAGCATCCACCATGGTTTGCTGAGGCTGAGGCTGAGACTGAGACTGAGACTGAGACCTTACCGCGCCTTAAGCTGGGGCTGGGAGGGCTTTATCATCTCTGATCCCTGCGGAGGAAGGCCCTGCGTGCCAGCGCCGAGGTCATTGGTTGGGCACTGCGCGGAGGAAGACAGGATTTGAGCAGCCGTGGTGTAATCCTGGAGCCTTGGGATGAGAATGACAGAGCTGTCTGGAATGAGATGCTCTGTGGAGGGTCTGGGCTCCTCCTGCTCCGCACTGACACCCCCACAGAGGTGTACCCCGTTCCGCACCCCTTGGCAATAAGGAGCAGCCAGATCATGGATCAGCCCTGCATTGCTCTGTCCCTGTGGGGGTGACCTCTCTTCCCGCCAGCCCAAATTTCAGTGCAGAGAGTTTTACTGAGGAATCCTCTCTCCTTTTCAGCAGAGAGGGAAAATAAAATGGAAAAATCCCCGCTGAGGAGGGATGGATGTGTTCGGAGGGGCTGGGAGCCCTGAGGCGGAATGAGTCCGTGCGGCCCCAAGCCTGCTGGAGACCCTTCATGCGTGTGCAAATGAGTATTGCGTGTGAGGGCACACGTGGGACAGGGACACGTGGCCTCCCACATGGATCTGACCCGGCAAAGGGCTTAATTGGGATCTGCGGCATCTGCCATGGCAGCAGCAGCGGCTCCTGTGCTTGTGAGGAGATTTGAGAGTCCTGGAGAATTCCAAAAACCCGATGGGGGATAAAAAGAGGGGGAAAAGAGCTGCCTGGCTCCCCCCCCACCCCGTGGCTCCGTGGGTCCATCCCTACATGACAGTGGGCATGCAGGGCCCCTCTCCCTGCTGCTGGAGAGGAGCTGCCAGGCAAAGAGGGTTATGGTTGAATCATTTATTAATTCTAACAGATATTATCCAGCTCGGAGGGCCCAGCAGCACCAGCAGCCAGTGCTGGAGGGTTATCTGGGATGGGAAAGGCAGGAATTGCTGTCGGGAGGAGGATGGAGCTGCAGCCTCAGGTTTTCCCATCACAGAGAGGGACAGGCTTAAGAGAAGGGGTAAAGCTCGGATTTGGGAGCAGCAGGCTCCAGGCTGGGTTTAGGCACCACCTGTATGGGCTAAAGGTTAAGACCAGAATTAAACCTTAGTCCAGGTGCTGAGCTCAGCCCCAGCCCTCGGTCAGGTGCTGCATGAGCAGAGCTGAGCCCCAGCCCTGGTCCCATCCCTGTCCTCATCCCTGCCCTTATCACCATCCTGATTTCCATCCCAATCCTATTCCCATACCCATCCCTACCCCTGTCCCCATCCTGATCCCTGTCCCTATCCCATCCCTGCCCCAATCCCATGCCCATCCTCATCCCTGCCCTGTCCCCATCTCCATCTTCATCCCCATCCCTGCCACCATCTCTGTCTTGGTTCCTGTTCCCACTTCAACCCCATCCTGATCCCTGTCCCCATCCCTATCCCTGACACCATCCCTGTCCGTATCCTGGTCCTGTGCCATCTCCATCCCACATCCTCATCCCTATCCCCATCCTCATTATCATCTCCATCCCTGCCACCATCTCTGTCCTGATCCTTGTCCCTGTCTCACCCTTGTCCTCTCCCCATCCCCAGCCCTGCCCCATCCCTTACACCATCCTGGTTACTGTTCCATCTCATTCCCAATTCCTTTCCTGTCCAAACCCCAGCCCCTGTCCCTACCCATCCTCATCCCATCCCATCCCCAGGGCACATGGCTGTCGGTGACAGCCCAGAACTCATCCGGACCCTGGGACAGCCAGACCCCCACCCCGAGCTGTCCCCGCATCCACCTGCCTCATGACGAGGGTTTGGCAGCGCCTTCATCCAACGGAAACTTCTTTTATCTCCAAAAATTCCTCTGCGCTCGGACGGGGAATACTCCGGCTGCCCCAGGCCGGGATCCTCCCTCCGCCGCCCACAGCTCGCACAAAGGCTCCTTCACCCGGGACGGACAGAGCCGCCTTTGTTCATCCCGCTGCGACCGCGGCCGGCACGGCAGGACCGGCATCGGCCCCCCGGCTGCGCCATCCACTTCCCGGGAATCTCCAGGAATGAGGGAATCGGTGAACCGCGAGCGCTGGGTGGTGGGAGATGAGCGCTGGGGCATCGCTGCTTGTCCCGGATTTACTCCCTCCCACCACTCCCAATAGGATTTTAGTCATTATTTGGGTTTAACCAAGGCAGGGTTGTTTAATATACGCCTGGAATAACGGGTGGGGTTGAGGGGATCCAAGCGGTGCCGAGCTCCACAGCCCGGCTGTCCCTGCCGGAATCCTCGCCGTGCCAATAAATCCATTTATTGTCTCTCCCGCCTCATCGGTAATCCAGGCATGGGGGTGAGACCTGCCCCTTCCCGGCATGGGACTGCCGGGAATCTCGGTGGGTGGCCGGGACAATCCCCACCCCCCAGCGCCCCAACCCCTGCTCTTCATCACAAAAGGGGGATAAATAATCCCTTTATAAGGAGGTGTTGGAGGAGCGAGTGCCTGGGATGCAGCAGGATGGCGATGCCCCCTGGAATGCCCCTGGGATGTCCCTCGGATCCCCGGACGTTGCACTGGGAACCTACCCAGCCACAAATCCTACAGCATCAACCCCAGGGCTGGATTTAAGGGCAAACACAGCCTCTGGAAGTCCCTCACAAATATCCCTTCAGACTTCTGGGTGAGCTGGGAAAACTGAGCCTGGAGACATCTCTGTGTCTCAATATGCACCGGCATATTTGGCAAAGATAAGGCACTTGGGAGATGCAGTCCTGATGTCATCAGCAGCACCGATAGCAGCAGGAGAGAGGATTCCATGGCTTTAATGACAGGATAAAAGTTTTCCACGAGCCACCCTGTCCATATGGATACCTGCTCTCTCGCATTTCCCTCGCAGCTGCGAGCCCATCCTCGGGCACTCCGAACCTGCTGGAAGTGGGATGGGGATCCTGGTGCCAACCCAGGCTCGACCCTTGGAGAGCTCAGGGAGCAGGTTATGAATGATGCCAGAAATTCCAGGATGCATCCCATAGAGCAGCTGTCTTGGGATGTGTTTGGCAGCACAACGAGGAGGAGAATGCAGAGGTGGAAGTGGCCAGAGGTGTTGCCACAGCTCCATAAACCCCCTTAGAGTGTTTTATTCCTGCTCTCCCCACCCACGGCCAGGATCCTGGCACCACGGAGCCAGCACGAGGCCGGCAGCTCTGGCAAGGACTGGACACTTCCGAGACGTTTGGGACCATGCCAGGAAGGACTGGGTTTAATCCCATGCCAACAGCTGCCCTGGCCCCGGATTAGCCCTGGCACTGTCCCCTTCCCTGACCTTCCCAGGCCACCTCCCCACGGTAACTGGAAACCCAGGGTCGTTTTTCCAGTCCCATGATATCGGCAAATGTCAGATCCTTGATGGACCACTGGCGCTGGGGTGGGCAGGATGGAGTGATCCCAAGGGGATGGAGACACCTGGATTTAGGGAGCATCCTGGGATAGGGTGTTGGGACCTGGTTCCTGCTCTGTCCGTGCTCAGAGAGGGAAAATGAGAGGGATAACAGAGCCTGAGGGGTTGGAAAACAGCATTCCCAATGGGCATTCCCGAAACAGCACCCCCAGGGTTGCTGGGATGAGGTTTCACAGCAGTTCAGCCTTTTCCAAGCTCCCATCCCTAACCAGGACCCCTCATCACCCTGCCCCCTCAGAAATGTCACTCTAAAATCACAACCCCTGAAAAATGAGGTCCCTAATAACAGTGACTCCAAAAAGTAGTGATCCCTTAAAAATGTGAGCTCTAATAACTGTGACCCCTAAAAACCATGATCCCTAACAACCCCAACTGCTAATAATTGTAACCCCTAAAACTGTGACCCCTAATAACCCCAAACCCTATTAACCATGACCCCTAATAAATGTGTCCCCTAATAACCCCAAATCCTAATAACCATGACCCCTAAAATGAGGTCCCTAATAACCGTGACCCCTAAACACCCTGACCCCTAATAACCGTGACCCCAAATAACCATGACACACCCAGTAACTATGAGCCCAAATAACCCCAATCTGCAATTCCTTCCCCACTGGCTGCATTCATTTCCCCTCAGGGCACAACTCCTGCAAACCCCATTTCCACCAGTCCCTACTCCACCCCCCACCCCTCATTTTTCCCTCAATATTTAATCCTCCTCTGTTCAACTTGGAGCATTTCCCAGCTTTTCCCAACACAGAGAAGGAACAAACCCCAGCTGGGGGGGGTTCAACGGCCCCAGATGGTCCCAGGGGTGAACCCGGGAGAGCAGCTGGGCACAGACCCATTTTTGGGGTGACTTTACACCTCCCTGCCCTCAGATTAATTTGTCAGATACCAGAATTATGCCCAGATCAGGGGAGGAATAATGAGATTATCCAGAGCCTGCTGCAGGACAGGGAAGCCCATTACAGAGCATTAAAGAGAAGAAAATTGGGTTTTTCTAAGTTCTTAGAAAAACCTCAATTAACTTCCAGGTGTCTCCGAGGTTCATTTTAGGGTCATTTAGGGGTTTCTTTACAATTTGCTCTGTCCCCTCACTCTCCTTACAGACACAGAAGGAACTTCCAGCATCCCGGAGCAACTGCAGGTGCTTCCAGGTTCGGGGAAACTGAGGCAGGGCAGCCCCAACCCTGCACAGGGGACACGTAACCACAGAGCACCCACTCCCTTCTGGAGCCCCCAAACCCCCCAGGAAAACCAAGATGAGCCCCCTTGGAGGGCTTTTCCCCATGAAAACACCAGAGGGGAGGGGAAATCCATCCCGGTGGTGGGACTGGGATGAGGTTCCCCCCATGGTGGATAACCCAAGGTGACCTGACTTTTTGGAGGAAAAGGGGAGATTTACCGTTTTTTCCCAGCCTTCCTGAGTTTTGCAGCATGTCAGGGACTAACACTGCCACCTACCGAGCCAGGCCTCGTGCTATTAAACCTCATATTTCTGTTTTCCCCACCCAAAAGTGCTTCCCACGTTCTTAGGAACATTAGGAACACACGAGGCCTCTCAAACGAACCCACTTCTCTCCGGAGTGAATCCAGGTGCCCATCGGTGCCAGGCCCCCAAATGTCCCGCAGCATGGTTTTGGGGGATATTCTTTGGGCTCAGCGTTTTGTGGATACTAGGCTGGGATGGCCGGTGAGGAAACTGAGGCACAGCCAGAGCTCATCAGGCTCAGATGGGTCCCACCTGTGCCTCGTTTGGTTCCCGGATACTTAAGGCCTTTTTTCAGCGATTTCCTCCCCTTTTGTGTGTCAGCTGAGTGGGTGCAGTTTTGGTCCCTTTGTGGGATGGGGGAGCCCAGCAGAGTTAGGGGTTGGCCAGAGGTCCTGGAGCCCTCAGGGGTTTTGAAGCCTTCAGGGGTCTTGGGGGTCCTGGAGCCCTCAGGGGACTTGGAACCCTCAGGGGTCTTGGGGGTCCCACAGTCCTCAGAGGTTCTGGAGCCCTCAGGGGTCTCAGAGCTGCCGGGAGTCCCGCAGCCCTCAGGGGTCCCGGGGGTCCTGCAGCCCACGCCGCCCCCCGAGATGCTGGAGGGGCTCCTGAGCCAGCACTTCGGGCCCCTGCCCCGCCCGGCCACCATCGCCCGCCTGCGGCGTGGCCCTGACGGGGCCTACGAGCCCACCGGGGACCCAGCAGAGGCGCTGGAGCGGCGACAGGTGGCCAACGCCAAGGAGAGGGAGAGGGTGAGCAACCCCAAATCTGCTCAGCCCCCCAAATCACCCCCGGGGGGCTGGGGGATGTGTCACGTCGTGGTGGCACTCAGGGCTGCTCTAGGTGGGGACACCTGCAGTGCCACCACAGGGGTGGTCCAGGGTGGACTTTACATTTGGGGGGTCCCTGCTAAATTATAGGAGGGCCTGGTTTAATCCTGTGTTGGTCAGTTTAATCCTGGGTGTCTCTGGTTAAATTTTAGGAGGGCTGAGTTTAATTCTGAGGAGCCCAGTTTGATCCTGGGGAAGAGGAGCTTGGTTTAATGGAGTGAAGTCAGGTTTAATCCTGGAGGGACCCCAGGTTAACCCTGAGGGACATGGTTTAATTATTGGGTACAAATTTAATCCTGGAGGGGTTGGTTTAATCCCAAATTTAATTCTGGGGTGTTCCAATTTAATCCTGAAAGGGGCCACTTTAATTCTGGTAAACCCAGTTAAATCTAGGAGATGCCAGTGTGATTCTGGAAGGGGCACAGTTAAATTCTGAGGTCTGTCTCACTCTAGGAGAGCCTAGATTTATCATGGAAGGATCTGGTTTAATTTTGGGGTCCCAGCTTTAATCTGGGGAGGAAGCCTAGTTTAAACTTGGGGAGCCCAGTTTCATTCCCAGTTTAATTCTAGGAAGGCTGGGTTTCATTCTGGTGAGCCCTGTTTAAACCTGTAAAGGCCCCAGTTCAATCTTGCAGAACCTGGTTTAATCCTGGAGACCCCAGTTTGATTCTGTGAGGGACCTACTTTAATTCTCAGGGATAATTGAATTGGGGGAGGTCAATTTAATTTGGGCGGGACCCCAATTTTGAGTCTAGGGGGGTCTGGTTTAATCCTGGTGAGCACAGTTGAATCCTGGGGGTGGGCCCAATTTAATCTTGAGAGGTTCCAGTTTGATCCTGGGGGGGTCCTGGTCTAACTCAGGGCTCTTGGTGTAACCTGGGGGTCCTCCCCTTGGTCTCCAGCTGTGTCCCTCTGGGGTCCCCCTCGATCTCTCCCCGGGGGTCCCTGTGTCCTGCAGATCCGGAATCTCAACACGGGCTTCTCCCAGCTCCGGGCCCTGGTGCCGCTGGTGCCGCGGGACCGCCGGCCCAACAAGGCTGACACGCTGCGGGCGGCTGCCCAGTACATCCGCCTGCTGCGGGGGGTGCTGCGGGACGCGGGGGGCTGCCAGGTGGGTACCCCAAAACTGACCCCTGACCCCCCCTGAAACACCTGCTGCTCTGGGGCTGCCCGGTGGGTACCCCAAAACCAACCCCTGACCCTCCCAAAATGCCCGCTGCTGTGGGGTTGCTAGGTGGGTACCCCAAAAAGACCTCCTGACCCTCCCAAAACGCCCACTGCTGTGGGGCTGCCAGATGGGTACCCCAAAATCAACCGCAACCCCCCTGAAACACCCACTGCTCTGGGGCTGCCAGATGGGTACCCCAAAACTGCCCCCGGAACACCCACTGCTCTGGGGCTGCCAGGTGGGTACCCCAAAAACACCCCCTGACCCACACTAATGTGGGATTTTGGGTGGATGATGGAGGTTTTGTTGCTATTTTTCATCTTGGAATTAATAATTCAATTTATTTTTAGTTATTAANGGCTGCCAGGTGGGTACCCCAAAACTGACCCCTGACCCCCCCTGAAACACCTGCTGCTCTGGGGCTGCCCGGTGGGTACCCCAAAACCAACCCCTGACCCTCCCAAAATGCCCGCTGCTGTGGGGTTGCTAGGTGGGTACCCCAAAAAGACCTCCTGACCCTCCCAAAACGCCCACTGCTGTGGGGCTGCCAGATGGGTACCCCAAAATCAACCGCAACCCCCCTGAAACACCCACTGCTCTGGGGCTGCCAGATGGGTACCCCAAAACTGACCCCGGAACACCCACTGCTCTGGGGCTGCCAGGTGGGTACCCCAAAAACACCCCCTGACCCACACTAATGTGGGATTTTGGGTGGATGATGGAGGTTTTGTTGCTATTTTTCATCTTGGAATTAATAATTCAATTTATTTTTAGTTATTAAGTTTTTGTGGGGCACCCCAAAACTGACCCCGGATCTCCAACTCCCCCTTATAATATGGAATTGGGGGGGCTGATAGGGGGAGTGCTTGGTTGGGGATGGGTACATGGAGGGGGGACAGATTTCTTCCAATTTCCTCTGATTTTTCAGTTTGGAATTCAGTTTGAGATTAACAATAAATATAATTACTGGGGAGACATCCCAAAACTGGCCTCCAGCAGCTGAGGACCCTAAAACTGACCCTCCAGTTCCAAACTCTTCTATAATGTTGGGGTTTGGGGAGGCTCATGGGATTTTTCTTGAAATTTTTCAGCTTGGAATTAATTTAATCATCAATATTAAATTGAATTATTATTTGAGGAGGGGCCTTACAACTGACCCACCACCTCTGGGGACCCCATCTTACTGGCCCACCCTATAATGTGGGCTTTGGGGGATTTTTATTCTTAGTTTCCAGGTTGGAATTAATTTAAAAATAAAAAATAAATTGAATTGTTATTGAGGGTAAGCCCCAAAACTGACCCAGAACCCCCCTTATAATGTGGGGGCCTGGTGAGGATTTTCCTGCTTGAGGTTTTTGAGGTTGGAATTAATTTAATAATTGAATTGAATTATTACTGGGGGGGTTGTTCTTATTGGGGGGCCACCCCCCAATTTTAATATATTTTTTGATTCCCCTTTTCCCAGGAACTCAAGACTGAGCAGGAGCTGGGGGACCCTGGAGGGGTGTCCCTGGAGGAGCCGCCTGAGACCTGGCCTGGGAGTGCCCCCCCATGCCCGTGGGGACCCCCCCTCCTGCCCCCCAACCCTGGGGTGCTACCAGAGAGGGGGGCAATGGTGAGTAGGGGGCACCCTGGGAATTTGGGGGAGCACCTGGAGAGGGGACAGAGCACCTTGAGGGACTCCCTGGGGATTTGGGGTGTCACCTGGGTGGGGATAGGGTGGCCTGTGGGGGGGGGGGGCACCAAGGGGAAACAGAAAATTTTTGGGGAGGCACCCGTGGGCTCAGGGTTTGGGGGAGCATCTGGGTAATACCGACATACACAAGGGGGGCTTCAAATCTCCTTTTCCCCCAAAATATTCCAAAGGTGAGAAAAAAAATCTTTATTTTTCTGTTTTCTTTAAGGTTTTTCCTGACATCCCTAATAATCCGG
>WEIT01013746.1:217575-240055 GCA_013389985.1 Dryoscopus gambensis | reverse complement strand
CCACTATAGCAGTGCCAGGTCCCAGCTCCCAGTGCCTGCTTCCTGTTTCCTGCTTCCAGCTCCCAGAATCGCAGTGCCCGCCCCCAGTACCCAGTCCCAGCTCCCAGCGGNCCCCCGTCCCGGTTGTTCCGGTTCCCGCTGTCCCCGCCGACCCCGCCGTCGTTCCCGGCTCCGCGGGGCAGAGCGGGGCTCCATGTGGCTGCAGGCGCTGCTCTTCCTCGCCCCCCTTCTCCTTCTCCTCCTCGTCCTGTCCCTCCTGCTCCCGCGGGTCCCGGGCAGCCGCAACCCCTTCGCCACCGACACCCGCCGCCCGCCCGCCCCGCTCGTCACCGACAAGGCTGTACGCAGGACCGTTGTCAAGACAGGTACGGGACCCCCGGGGGGCATCGGCACCCCCGGGGGGCATCGGCACACCAGGGTGTCACCGCCCCCCAGGCCAGCACTGGCCCCCTGGGTGGGATCATGCACCGGGACATTAATCCCCCCGGGCTGGCAACGCCCCCGGAGCGGCATCACCCCCGGGGTGTCGTGGACCCCCGGGGCGGTATTGACCCCCCCAGGGTGGCATCTCCACTTGCGGCAGCATTCATCAACCCCCGGGGTGGCACTGTCCACCCCACCATCACCCCCGCGGTGCCACCTGCTCACCCTGCTTTCGGGGGTTCCCCAAGCCGTGGGGTGGCCTCCCCAGTAATGCCCCCGTTTCCCCGCAGTGTTCTCCCCAGAGAAGGTGCCTGGAGGGCTCGATGCCATCGTGGTGGGCAGCGGCGTGGGTGGCCTGGCAGCTGCGGCTCTGCTAGCCAAGGCCGGCTGGCGCGTGCTGGTGCTGGAGCAGCACGGGAAGCTGGGGGGCTGCTGCCACACCTTCACCGAGAAGGGCTTTGAGTTTGACACTGGTACGATTTGGGGCCCCAAATTCCCCCCGCATCCAAGGGAGGGGCATGGGAGACCCTCAGGGTGGGAATCGCATGCTTTCGGGTGAGGACCGCGGATCCCCAGCACATACCTTGGCTTAGACAACCCATTTTCCTGCTCTTCATCCCAAAATCCTCTGGCTTTAGGATACCAACCTCCCCAAATTCCCCATATCCAGCCCCTACGTAATTTCCAGCACAGGGGATGTCACCTCAGGACACATCTTGGGGGCAAATTTCTTGTGGCAAGACAAAGTCCGGCTCTGCGTGTCCCCGAATCGCTGCATTAATTATTTACAGCGGGGATGAATACCAAAGTATAACAAAATTGCAAAATTACCAATTAAAACCACCAAGGCCAGTGCCATTTACCCCAGCTGGGAAACGGGTGTATCCCAGATTTTCCCTTTTCCTTCCATATGAAGCTGCTGGGCTGGAGGTGGAAAAATAAGAGGAGAGTCCTATACATCCCAAGGAGGAAAAAAACAAGGAAAAATACCAAAATGTAACAAAATTCCCCAAATTCCTAATTAAACTTTCAATGGCAAGCACTGTGTACCCAGGTGGGAGATGGGTGTGTCCCAGATTTTCCCTTTCTCTTCCAGATTGAGCTGATGGGGTGGGGATGGATGAATAAGAGGTGGGTTTGGTGCTTCCTGGGGTGGGAAAATGGAAAAAAAGGGGAAAATAAAGGAAAAAAGAGGATAATAAAGGAAAAATATCTATTTTAGGGATCCACTACGTGGGGCAGATGCAGGAGGGCTCACTGATGCGGTTCCTGGTGGACCAGCTGACAGATGGGCAGCTGGAGTGGGCCCGGCTCCCAGCCATCTACGATGCTGTGGTTCTGGGGGACCCCCAGGGTGCCGGCAAGACATACCACCTCCATTCTGGGAAGCGGGAATATTTCCGGAGGCTGAAGGAGCAGTTCCCTGGGGAGGCGGCGGCCATTGATGAGTTCCAGCGGTTGGTGAAGGTAGAGGCGGATCTGGGTGGGATAAAACAAAGGGAGTTTGGATCTGGGGGGTCACACAAAGAGGGGAACCCCCCCTGGCACCTGGATACTTGGCACCCCAGGGAATAATGGCATTGCCCCAAGAGTTTCGGGAAACAGATCCAAAGTCGCCCTTTTCTGCCTCAAAAACCCAGCATCACATATGTTTTGGGGGAGATTTTTGGGCAGAGTTCTTTAAGGAAGTTTTTTTGAAGAACCTTTTCTTTGCAGGAGCTTTTTGGGGGAGTTTTTTGGGAGGACCTTTCTGGAGGAGTTTCGGTGGGGGAGCTTTTTTTGGGAAGCTTTTCCTAAGGGAGGTTTTTGAGGGAAGCTTTTTAAGGGATCCAGTACTCCCCTTGCCTACAGCTCCCCAGGATGCCCAGCAGTGAATTTAAGGGGGAACATCTTTGGGGCGTGTCTGAGCCCCCAGGTATGCCCAGTGAGCCCCGGGCTCTCCCCACAGAGCGCCAGCCGCGGGGTCGTGCTGCTGGGTATCCTGAAGATGCTCCCACGGTTCCTGGCCGGGCTCCTGATCCGCTTCCAGCTGCTTCCGCACCTCTGCCCCTTCTCCCGCCTGGCCTCACGCAGCCTCAAGGAGGTGGTGGATGGTCTCACCCCCAACCCCGAGCTCCGGGCTGTCCTCAGCTACATGTTCCCCACCTACGGTAGGTGACTGTCCATGATGACGTTAAACTCTTTAGAAACAGAGAAAAGGTAACAAACTCCTTTTTTCCATGCTTTTGGAAGGTTTGCAGGGATGCTGTGGTGGATGCTTCGCCAGCATCCTTGTCCCCAAGTCACCGGCAGGTGACGTGTCCCCGTTGCTCATCTCCATCTCTCTCCATCTGTGTTCTTCACCTTCCCGATGGGGCAACATCATTCCCGTACAAGAGAATGATGCCCCTGAGCCTCCCCCTTCCCTCCATCCCAACCTGGGCTTTGGTCACAGCCCCCCATGACCTGGTCAGGTTGGTGACCACGGGCTTTGCCATGGGGACACCCAGGCCCAACGTCCTCCCTACTCCTCCAGGCTCCTCACTTTCCTCCCAGTGTTGTGTCCAGGGTGTTCCTCATCTTGAAAGCTTCAGGATAAGCCCCAAACCCATGGTTTGCCCAAACCCACCTCGGCTGCCCCTTTTCCCAGGTGTGCTCCCCTCCAAGGCCAGCTTCTCCATGCACAGCATCCTGGTGAACCACTTCCTCCATGGCGCGTGGTACCCCAAGGGTGGGGCTGGGGAAATCGCCTTCCACACCATTCCCGTGATCCGGAAGGCTGGAGGCAACGTGTTTGGGAAGGCACCGGTGCAGAGGATCCTGCTGGACCCCCAGGGGAGAGCCTGCGGTGAGCAACGGCCTGGGACGGGGCGTGGGGCTGCTCCCCAAAGTGGGGTTCCTTTCATCAGCACCTCGTTCCTCCCTCTCTGGATTTTCCCTCCCAGGTGTGAGTGTCAAAAAAGGCCAAGATTTGGTGGACATCTTTGCTCCTGTGGTCATTTCTGATGCCGGGATCTTCAACACCTATGAGAGGCTGCTGCCAGCGGAGGCGCGGGCTCTGCCGGGTACCACGTCAGCGCTGGGCTCTGGCGGGGTTACGGCATTAATCCCCTCCTAAGCCTCATCAGAAAGCGGATTTATCAATTAACACTGGCAAACCCCCTGTCTCTCCTGTGCCACAGCCCTCAAAACCCAGCCCTGGCTGCTCATTTCTTCACAGGGGTTCTAATTAAGCTTAAATGAATTGGCCCAAATGGGCCGTAGTTTGCAAAGTCCCGTTTTGGTGCGAGGATTCCCTAAAAACACAGTGCAGGGCCCCGAAATTTGTGAAGTTGATGGAATGTCCACTTAAAGTTGGATTGCAAGAAAATTTTCTGGAAGGGGCAGGGTTGGACGAAAGGGGCATGGATGGGGGGAAGGGGAATGATTTAGTGGAAGGGGACAGAAGCGGGTGGGAAGGGGGATGGTTGTGTGGGTGGGAAGGGGTCAGGATTGGAGAAACCACTTCTTTGTAGCTGAGGGTCCTAGAAAAGCCTGATTTCCCCCAGAAAAGACTTAATTCCCCTTTTTCCTTCCATACTGCAGAGATCCAGTCCCAGCTCCGCATGGTCACCCACGGTGAGGGGGGTTTTACCGTCTTCGTCGGCCTCAGCGGTTCAAGGGAAGAGTTGGGGCTGGAACCCACCAACTACTTCATGTTCCCAGGGAACGACCTGGATGGAATGTAGGTTTGGCTTCAGCTTGGACGTGCTTCATTGAGCGCAAGGAGATGAATTCCTGGGCAGTGACTCAGAAAATGGGGATTTGGCCCTAAGGAGGATTTGGGGGAGGGTGTGCACTGAGCCGCAGCTCAGCCCTTCCCTCTCGTGCAGGATGAAGCGCTACCTGACTTCGTCCAGAGAAGAAGCTGCCAACAACATCCCTCTCCTCTTTGTCACCTCGCCATCATCCAAGGACCCCACCTGGGAAATGAGGCACCCAGGTAATGCTGACACACAAATGCTTGTGAGGGGCTTCAGAGCTCTTGCTGGGGTTTGGTGACCCCAAACAAGGAGTTTATACTCAGCTATCTGTGATCAAAGCCGCTGAGCACAGGGCCCATGGTCTTTGGGATATCTGGATGAAGGACGTGGAACCCCAGAGGTCTGGGGACATCTCCTGGGTTTGGAGCAGCGACAGGGTGGGATGAGGGTGGGCGGAGGGAGAAGCGCCCCAGCCTTGTCCTTCTGCAGGTAAATCCACGCTGGCCATCGTCACCTTCGCCAGGTATGAGTGGTTCGAGGAGTGGAAGGACAAGCAGGTCCACAAGCGGGGGGATGACTATGAGGACCTGAAGAAGACTTTTGTGGATGCCATCATGCAGACTGTCTTCAAGCTCTACCCTCGCATTGAGGGCCGGGTGAGGAAACAGGGAGTTCAGGAAGTCCTAAACTCAGGGTTCAGGGGTCCTCCAGCTCCTCTCTGGCACCCCTCTACCCACCCAGCACCGGAGCTGGGGCTGGACGTGCTGCACATGAGGTCCAGCATGGCACCAAGCCATCACTGCTGCCCGCTCATGGTGCAAGGGCGAGTGACCATGGAGTCATGGAATGGTTTGGGTGGGAAAGGACCTTAAAGCTCATCCAGTTCCAGCCCCTGCCATGGGCAGGGACACCTTCCACTAGACCAGGTTGCTCCCAGCCCCATCCAACCTGGGCAGACCTAGATGACCATCCCAGGATGATCCTCCAGAACCATCCAGGGGCGAAACCTGGCCAGAACCACCCTGGGACGAAACCTGGCCAGAACCACCACCCCCGGGTCTGCGACAAAACCCATCCTAGCCCGTACGCCCCACACCCCGGTTCCTGCAATGGCCCCCAGTCCTTCTACCACTGAAGACCACCCTGTCCCCTGTCCCCCCGTAGATCGAGTACCTCTCCGGCGGGACTCCCCTCACCAACCAGCACTACATCGCCAGTCCCCGCGGGGAGTTCTACGGCGCCGACCACGGCATCCCACGCCTGCAGGGCGAAGCCATTGCCGCCATGCGGGCAGAAACGGCTGTGCCCAACCTCTACCTGACAGGTGACAGGGTGTTCACCAGCATTCTCAGATGAGGACAGCTCTGGGGGAGCGGGATGTGGTGGGAGAAAGCCTTCAATCCTGAAATGGAATAAAGGGAAGGGCCACTGCGGTGCTGTGGGGCAATGGAAGAACCACTGAGAAAGCAGAGTTCCATGGTCCCACAGGGAGAAGGGAAGGGCTGTGCTCCTCCAGCTGTGGGTGGTTGTCTCCTTGCCCAACGCAGGATGAGGTCCTTTTCCTGCTAGAGAGAAGGAACGGTCAGACAGGGAGAGGGTTGTGGGTTCAGACCCCAGGGATGGAGTGGGGGCAGCTGGAAGGTGGGGAAGGTGATGCCCAAAGCACCACTGATGGTTGGCTAGGATGGAATGGGGAGTGAGGGCTGCTCACAGGGGGGCCACACCTGCTGCTGTCTCCTTTTCAGGGCAGGATTTGTGCCTGGTTGGTTTCATGGGAGCCCTGCAAGGAGCCATCATCTGTGCCAGCACCATCCTGAAGCGCAACCTCTACGTGGACATGGCGTGGCTGAAGATGCGCCTGCAGGCCACCAGCTCCAAGAAGGGAGACTAAGGCCTGCCACCCCACCAGCAGGGACCCCCGCTCCTCACCACATCACCCCTCGCTCGCTCTCAGCTGTCACGCACCTGCAGTAGATCTGTCTCTATGCTAAGCCAAGGGGTTTCAATCCAGGACGATGCCATTCCCATTCCCAGACCGATTGTGTTGGACCTCACCCCCACAAAAAAAATCCATCCCCTTCCACCATCATGTCCAGTGCTGGTCCCTGGCCATGAAGAAGGTCCCCAAGAGCTGCCTCGAGCAGCTGTGGCCAGGAGAAAAGTCAAGATAACTCCAAAACAGGTGGCACCAGCAGGTTCTAGCATGGCCCAGCAGCTCCCACGGTACCAGCAGCTTGATCCCATCAGGATCATTGATCTCCACCTGCAGACCCCAGAGCTATCTGAGAGCAGTGGTGCTTGCAGGCTGTCCAGTGCTTCCAAAGTCATCCCTGGCAGCAGCAGGACCCCGACCCCCCAGCATTCCAAACGTTTAGATGCTGCTCTCCCCCCATTGCCCCAAGGCATCAGTGGCACAAGCACATGCTCCTTCGGCAGCAACAAAGTCCTTCTGTCTACTAGCAAAAGCTTGGGAACGGGATCAAAGTCCTTTCCAAATGGGAAGGGAAGCACATGAGACTGGAAGTAATAAAATAGTGATAGTGATCCTGGGATTTGTGCCTCATGATGGGTCAGCAGGGTCAGGGGTTGTGAAGGAGAAAAGAAGGCAAAAAAAAGGGGAAACAGAATGGAAAGTGGAACAGGAAGGGAAAGGGGAAGGGACAGCCCCATCCTTGTGAATGTGTTGCTGGGGGTTTGTCCTGCAACAGCCAAGTTTTGGGGAAGAATAATGGCAGAATGGCCATAAATTGGAACCCAAGTGAGGAAAAGCAGCTGGCCAGTGTGGATTTACCTTCCTCCCACCTCCCTGGAGCAGACAGCCATGGGAAGAAGGAATTCCCTGGTACTGGGGGGTACTGCTGTGGGCACGGCGAGCCTTTGCGAGCATTGGGGCACCTTGGGCTGTGGCTCCAAAGCCCATGAAACTGACACGATTTTCCAGATCTGATCACGGGAGAAGTGCCCAGTGCTCACCAAAAACACCCAAAACATCTTTGTCCAGGTAAAGCGGCTGCTGGATGAGAATCTCCCCACTTTTTGCTAGGTTTGAGCAGAACTGGACTGGCATAGCATGAGGTTTTAAACTGCTGCCTGTATAAATTTGGTTTAATTGTGGATTTTGGTACCTCCTTGATCCCTTCCTCACTCCCCAGCTTCTCACCACAACCCTCCATCCCAATTCTTTTGTGCTCCATGCCTCTTTTTTGATGCTTTCACCAATACTGAAGCCTCCTTGCTCACTGTAGGCCCCTCTCTCCCAGCCTCCCACCATCCCTACATGTGTCCCTCCTTCAAGGTACAGCCTCGGTCATTCCCAGTGTCCCCATTTCTCCCAGTGGTTTGTACCCTTTAGACTACTGGGGCTGAAATCACACTGTTTGCCATGACACAGGACATCACTGGGAGCAGATGTTCCTCCCGGACACCAACTGGATGTAGATGAATTCATGAAAGTCCACTTGAAATCCCATCACACTGACATTTGGGGACAGCATCCCCAGGGTGGGGTTGGGAGAAGCCCAGCTGTGAGCTGTTGCTGGGGTAGGAGAAAAATAAAACCCAGAGCTGGTTCCTGAGCAGAGAGTAGCGTGACCCAGCAGGGAATAATGTGACCATGCTGGAAAGGAGCTCTGAAATAGGCTTGAAGGCCGATCTGGCAAAGAGGGTCAGATCACTGAGCAAAGAGGGAATTCAGTGATGGGATGGAACCTGCGGAGCCAGTGAGCTCTGCAAAGAGAGATGACCTGGAATCAGCCCCTTGGGGGATCCATGCTGGAGTGCCCTGGGCACAGCAGTGAACTGGAGAGGCTGCTCTAGGCACCTCAGCTGCAGCCCCACAGCCCAGCTGAGACCCCACCTGCAGAGCTTCCTCCAGCTCTGGGTCCAGCACCAGAGGGATGTGGAGCTTCTGGCGTGAGTCCAGAGGAGGCACGGAGCTGCTCCAAGGGCTGGAGCCCCTCTGCTCTGGAGCCAGGCTGGGAGAGCTGGGGGTGTTCACCTGGAGAAGGGAAGGCTCCAGGGTGACACCCAACCTTCCCCCCAGCAGCATCCCCACAGCTCCCACAGCTCCGAGGAGACGCAGACATGCCTCTCCTCCTGCTTTTCTCACCCCAAAGAGCTCCAACCTTGCAAATGCCATCTCACTCAATTTTGGTTTTTTAATCCAAACCAACCTTCCCAGGCCATGGAATTTGTCTTGCAGAGGCAAAGCTGATGTGTTTGCTTGGCTGGTGCCCTGCCCCTAAGGAAAATACCTGCTGTGAGACTAGCTCAGGCTCACATGTTTGCTCAGGGGCCGTGCATGATTGAAAGATTTCAGCAAAGAAGATAAGATAAAATGAACCTGGGGTGGTTAACAGGGTTTGCAGGCTGGGTTCACTGGGGATCCGGAGTGGAGGTAGGAGCGGATGTAGGAGCATTTCACAGAACCATGGAATCATCTGGGTTGGAAAAGCCCCCTGAGACCATCAAGTCCAACTGCTCCCCCAGCACTGCCAAGGCCGCCACTGACCCGTGTCCCCAAGTGCCACATCCACACATTTGTTAAATCCCCCCAGGGATGGGGACTCCAGCACTGCCCTGGGCAGCGGTGCCAGGGCTGGACTGCCGTTTCCACAGAGGAATCTTCCCAGTATTCAACCTGAACCTCTCCTGGCACAGCTTGAGGCTGTTTCCTCTCATCCTCTCCCTGTTCCCTGGGAGCGGAGCCCGACCTCCAGCTGCCACAGTCAGCCTGTGCAGGAGCAGGAGGGTTGAAGGGCACAGACCCAACCCCAGCCTCCCCTCAGTGCCCAGTTTCACCCAGTTTCTCATGCATTAAACCTCCTCCACCCTCGGGCCTCTCTGCTGAGCTGCCTCTATCGGAATGTCTCAGCAATCCAGCCCCGATAAGTAGAGCCCAACCCAGCTGGCAAAGCAGTTCTGATTTTATTTGACATTATTTCCACTCATGGACTTTGACTCCTGGGCAGTCGCCCCGACATGACCCCACAAGCACTCCCCACCCCTGGGGTGCTCCCACTGCTTCCTGCTCCCAGGGACAGGACCTCACCTGAGGGGCTGCTCCTGCCCCACCAAACCTGCTCTGCCTGCCAAAGTATTTTGGGACCTTTCCAGCCCCCTCACATCAGGGCGAGAGCAGGCAAGGGGTTTGGAGCACAGTGCAGTGGGTTTTTTGGAACTCACCCTAAGGACACAGAGCAGAGCAGTGCTTTGAGCCCCTCGCAGCAAGGCTTGGAACTGGGGGGTCTGGAAGGTCTCTCACAACCCCACATCCCCACGGGAATTTTCATTCGACCCCGCATTTTCACCTTTTTTCCTCCTGCAAGCTGTCAGTAACCCCATCGCCAGGAAATCCAGCGGCCCTCCCTGCCCCCAGCCTGGCCCATTCGCCACTGCCTGGACCGGACCAGAGAAGGGAAGGCGGGATTTCCTCCTTTAGGGAAAAGAGGCAGGGGGTGGGGGGGGGAAGGAGGGAGTTTCTTCCATTCGCTGCAGGAAACACGTCCCAGAAGTACCCTCATCATCCACTGGGGATCAGGCACCCTCTCTTCCCCTTCCCACAGCTGGCGGCAGCAGCAGCCACACCACTCTCTTCTCCAGTCTCCCAGTTACTGCTGCTCCAACAAGCTGGGATGTCCTGGGTTTGCCCTCTGAGGCTCTCGAGAGGAGAAGGAAAAAATCCAAGAGGAGAGCTCACAACTAAGCTCTGTCCAGAGCAGTTTAATCTCCTCTTGGGCCCTGACGTCACACCACCCCATGCCAGCCCTGGTGGAGCCGGGCTGATACTGGAAATCGGACTGGAAACTTCAAATCCGCTCTGTGCTGGGCCTGTCTGGGCTCCTTCCGGCTGCACATGGAGCTCTGAGCACAAACAGCTCCACAAAACCAGGTGCATTTATCAACATCAAATTGGTTTTGCATAAAGAGGAGCCACCCTGCACCTTTGGTGCCAGGTGTCAGCGGAAACCATGCAAAGAATATGAAGAAAACAAAACCAAGAGAGAAGTGAAAACTCAATGTTTTGAGTCTTTTAAAATCCATTTACTGACTTCACCACACAGAAAATTAAAAAAACAGTACAAAGAACTGTAAAAAATTCTGATCCTTCCAAGCAAGGTGCATTTCACTGCAGCAGAAAACAAATCAAGTGCTGGCTCAAGCCTAAAAAATAGGAATATTTGGCAAAAAACCCCTCTGTACTGACAGACACCATCCACGGAAAACACGTCTGTCCTAAGGGAAGAGGTTCTGTGCACCTTGACCCTTTTGGGACACGTTGCATAAATACCATAAACTCAACAAACTGGGAGCAATTCCCAGAGGTTTCAGGCAGCCCGCACTGTTGGCAGAACATGCCAGCCTCGGGAAGCGCTGGCGAGATTTCTGGGGAAAACCCCCCATTTCAGCCTGGTGTGAGCTCTGCCTCTCCCCAGACCCGTGAGGTGTGTCCTTATTACCCCAACGAGCTTGTGCCAGGCTCAGCCTGGGATCGAGGTGTTTGAGGTCCTAAATATTCCCTCCCCTGTTGGCAGCAGGGTGGGATTCCCATAGCATGGAGCAAGAGAGGATTTGAAACAGCTCCCAAGACAGAAAAATGAGTAGATGGTGAAAAAAAAAAACCTTTCTAAATTATGGTGAGGAAAAAAAAAACCTTTCTAAATTATCATTCAATTAAAAGAGAAAACCAAAACAGGACAAAGCAGGCATAGAGCACTCAAACTCCAAAAAGCACACACACTCCAAAAATCCTGGCCAGAGCAGCGCAGGAGCACACAGAATTCTACACACTGGAATAGGGTTCGTCTCCCCACTGTCACCAGCCAAAAGCCGGTGTCCCCCTGCCCAAGCCTGCCCTAGAGCAGCCCCCCAGCCCGGCTGATCCCACAGCAGCTCTGGAGCAGGGTGATTTGGTGCAGGAGGTTCCCACCCTTTTCCCTAAGAGCCACGTTCCCGTTTCCCTTTCCCTCTGCCCTCCTGCTCTCCAGAACAACTCCTGGAAGTCCTTTCAGCATCCTAGATGTTTCCTAGGGAAACTCTGAGAACTCTTTAAAGCCCAGAGGGACTTTCATGCTCCTTGTGCTTGCCAGGAGCCAGCAAAAAGGGAAAGGATGATTTTAGAGTCTGGAGAAGGTCAAGCCCTCTCTCCCTTCTTGGAATGAACTATCAGGAAATCAAAACTAGAGCTGCAGCTTTCACAGTGACCAGGAAATGGCCCTGCGCTTGTCCAAGGTGACCACAGAGCAGGGAGCTGACTGTTCCCAAGCCTGGAAAGGCCAGAAAAAAGCCCCCCAGAGGGAATTAAACCATCCTGGGATTCTTCCCGTGCAGTCAGTGCGGGCAAGTGCAGGGCTGGCACATGGCTGGCACCTGCTGTAGCACAGCTGGGTGCCCACGGGAGGAGCTCTGGGTTCCTCAAATCCATTTTTTTCTGCCTATACTGGAGAAATCCAAAGCAGGAGCCAAGCAGGTACTTTGTGCCCTCTCCAGAAACATCCCAGCTCAAAAAAAACTCTTGGGAGCAGAAGTGCAGGCATGAAAACCACCTCACGGGTGTAACTGGGGCACCAACCCCTGTGGCAGCCCTTGGTGCAACGAGCACCAGTCGAACACCCCTGGGGGAGCTGAGGGACTGGGAGCTTCACTCATCCCAAACTCCTCAGGGATTTACATTCCTTCCTTCCTTCACCTGACAAGGGGGAGGAAGCAATCTTCCCATCTGCACCCCTGACACCGACAGGGCACCGAGCTTCCCCAGCCTGACCCCCTCCTCCACAGCACCACACCACAACCAATACCCCCAGTGCAAACAGCTGAGGTGGGGGCACTGGGAGGGAAAAGAGCTGCACAGAGCACGAGGGTTTAAGCTACACTGCAAAAACTGCTTCAGCGTGGCCCAAGGTGTGTGTGAAAAGGGAATCTGGGTGTGAAACTGGAAAATTCATCAGGGAGAGAAAACCCAAATCCCAGTCTGTGATGGATCAATTCCAAACAAGCACAAGAAACTCACATGCTCCCAACTTGAGCATGCAAACCCAACAGATGGAGGAGCAGGAGGAGGAGGAAGAGACCAAGGCAGCTCCGTTCCCAGGCAAGGGACAGTCCCATGGCTCATTGTGCAGCAGATCCTTAATTTCCCCTGCCAAAAGGAGGGGTCAGTCCAGCAGATGGCAAATTCCATTGCATTGGGACACAGAAGTTCTGGGTGTGCAGTTCTGGGATTGGCTTTTCCACAGACACCCAGGGGGAAAACAAGGCAGCTGGGAAAGGAGAAATTCAGGGAAGTGAGAGGTTTTATCAAGGTGCAGGTGCAAACAAAAATCATTTCCCCTCCTTCCCATGGACTGAAATCCAACTGTGGCAGCACAGCATTCCCATCGCCGGCCATCATCATCCCAGGAGGAATCTAGATCTGGAAAGGCAAAAGGAAAGGTTGGAACTACCTGAAAGCTCAGAATTACTCTGCTGCTCCATCCAGACCTGAGTGGGCTGAGGAGCTCCCAAAGCAAACTCGAGCTCTTGCCTTTGTTTTCCTACTTTTCCCCTTCCCACGGCAGAAAACAATTACAAGCATGTCTGTCTTGAAGGGTTAGAGGTGGAAAAAAGTTTCAAGGGAGAGAAGAAAGGGATTTCTCCACAAATCCTACCCTTGTCCCACTAAAAACCTCTGACAAGTCATTTGGATCAGTGACAAAGCCGTTCAGCACAGCCCAGCTCGAGAGCATCCCACCTCTGCCCCAGGTCAGCTCTGCCAGCATTTCTCAGTGTTACTGCTTCTACACCGAACTCTGCTTTCCAGACTGAGGTGGGGGCTTTGGGACTCTTTCTAATGCAAAGGGGCAATATTTTGTATTTCCAATGCACTCCAGGCACACCACTCTGGGCTGGCTCTCACCTTTTGATCCAGTCTCTGATAATCACCAGATTTGGGCCGCCGACCAGTTTTTGATCTTTTTCCTTCCAGAGCAAAAGCAATGATCTTTGGAGAGAGAAAAACGGAGACAGGGTAGTGGGACAGCAGCCTCCAACACAGGCTCACCTGTGGTTTCTCATTCACCTGCTCCTACAACCCCTTTTCCTGTGACACCTAGAACGTGTAAATGCCGGTACTTGACCCCAGCTAAGATAGATAATGAGGTTTGCTCAACAAGCAGAAAACAGTAAGAATTTGTTTTCTTTCTCCTCCCTCAAAGCCAGCTTTATGTGAGGAAAAACAACCCCAATCTTGTGCAACCTGCTACAGAAAACTCAGTAGAAAACTGTCAGAGAAAACCTGTAGAGATCTCACACCCCTTTGTGTTTTCACCTCAGCTGAAAATCAGCAGCACAGCTGAGAACACCTGGTTTCCACCAGACCCAACCCCTTTCCTGGTCACAACACCCCTGCTCCTTCCACTGCTGTTGGGACCACATGAACACGAATCAAACTGGTGAGAAACCACTCAGGATGAGGGAAAAGGATTGAGTGGGCCCCAAACCCAACCCTCAGGGCTTGAGCAGGGCTGCTCACCTTCCGTTTGTTGTGGTAGGCCACGTACAGGGCCGCGACGATGACGGCTGTGGTCACCAGGTAGGCAAAGAAGTGGCTGCTCTCCGAGCGGGCCCTGGGCAGGGAGGGAACACTCTTCTCTCTCTCCTGATTCACGGAGCTGTCATTGCCCTCCTCAGCCTCGGCCTCTCTGGTGTTTTCTTCATTTTCCAAAGAGCCATCACCCTCCGTGGGGTTTTGGTCCTCCTGGGAGCTCTTCTGATTGTTCTGGCTGTGAGCCTGCTGGTGGCCAGCACTGCCCTGGGTCTCGGTCTGGGCCTGCTGCCCACCACTGCTGCCTTGGCTGGTGTCCCCGTTTGCCTGCCCATTACTGGCCTGGCTGTCCTGGGTGCCAGCCCCGTTCCTGTCATTGCTGCCCTGGTTGGTGCTCTGCTCCTTGCTGCTGCTGCCATTTGCGTTCTTGCTGTCCTCGCTCTCACCGCTCTTGTTGTTGTCAGCCTTGTTCTTGTCACTGCTGTCCTTCTTGTTGGTCTCCTCACCATTGGGGCTGTCTGCGTTGTTGCCGTCCTGGCCATTCTTGCTGGCATTGCTGTCCTGCTCGTTGTTCTGCTGGCTGTTGTTGTTGTGGCTGCCAGTCTGGCCACCAGCGCTGCTGCCTGAACTGTCCTGGCCACCATTGTCACTGCCTGGGGTGCCCTGGCCACCAGTGCTGCCTCCATTGTTGCCCTGGCCATCAGTGCCACCACTGCCTGTGCTGCCTTGGCTACCACTGCTGCTGTTCTGGGCTCCATCCCCTTGTTCCCCGCCACCTGCATTGCTGCTTGCACTAGTCCCGCTCGCATCTTTGCTGTCTTGAGCAGCCCCCACACTGCTGCCTTGGCCACTGTTATTCTGTGACTCCTTTTTCTTCTTCTCTTCCTCCTCTTTGCTGCTGTTTCCAGTCAGATTGTTGCCTGTCTGGTCATCGTTTGCCTTCTGCTTCTCATCTGTTTTGGTCTCCTTACTCGTGCCTGTTTTGGCATCGCCACTGTTGCTAGAATTATTTTGCTGCTGGTTTTGGTTGTCTGGGGATGTGTTCTCGTGTTCCTGGCTGTCACCTGCTGCAGCTGCCTGGGCTGCCTCACGCTCTGTGGAAGATTTGGGATCTGTCTGCTGCCCCTCTGCTGTGGGAAAATGCGGAGAGCAGTCAGTCAGCACTGGAAGGGCTGAGAGCTGGAGAGAAGAGGGGAAATCCCCCAAGAGAGATGGTGAAACCCACGGGGAGAAGAGGGGAAACCCCACAGGAGCCGGGGGAACCCACGGGGACAGGTGGGAGCAGATGGAGAGGGGAACCCCAAGGGAGAGGAAGGACCTCAGGGGGGAGAGGGGGAACCCCCGGGTGACCGAACGCGCCAGACCACAAGGAACCCCTCCCGCAGGAGGGGCCCAAGGGCAGAGGAGGCTCCACAAACCAAATGCGGTGCCTGACCCACCCTCGGCCCGAGGGCTTCGCTGCCCTCTCCTGCCCCTGCCATAGTCCCTCGGCCGCCGTCCGTCCGCGACCCCTCCCCGGTGCCCGCCCGGAACCCTCTCCCGGTGTGCCACCGGGCCCTCACTCGCGGCGCGGGCGGCGCAGAGCCCCAGGAGCAGCAGGAACAGCAGCAGCGGGCGCGGGGCCTCCATGGCGAGCGGGCCCCTCACGGCNGGTCACGCCGTTGGGGCGTGGCGTGTGCCGGCTAGGGGCGGGGCTTAGGGAGGCGGGAGCCCCATCGGGACGGGCTTGGCGCCCCCTGGCGGGTGCGGAGGCCCGCCGCAGCCCGGGCCCCTGTGGGGTCACAGCAGCATTTTGGGGTAAAACCCGCCGATTTGGGGTGTTTCCCGAGCCTGAGAGTCCAGGGCGGGGAGTTAGTGAGCAAGTTAGTGAGCAGCGGCCCCAGACGGGCGCTGGGAGTGCACTCCTAGCTCTGGAGTGGGCGAGGCTGGGGGGCAACGGGCAGGAAATCAGGGCTGGTTTCCTTTCCTTTGCTTCAGGACAGCTTTGGAGAACCTGCTGGTTTTGGATAACCTGGTACTTTTCGGGCATTATTTCTTTTTTTTAAAATACCCTGTTATTTTTCGGACTTTATTTATTTTTTTGGATAAGCTGTTATTTTTCAGATACTGTTTCATTTTTTGGATAACCTGTTGTTTTTCTTTTTTGGCCCAAGCGGACATGTCCTGTTCAACAGCAGCAATTCCCAGCAGCAGCAGGAAATGGGCTGTGCCTGTCAGCAGGCACCCAGGACTGTTCAGTTCTTTCCTTTTATCTGGTTTAGGCTGTTAAATCTCCCTTCTCTGGACTAAATATCCAGCTTTTCATAGAATCGTGGAATCCCACAGTGATTTGGCTTGGAAGGGACCTTACGGACCATCCAGTCCCACCCCTGCCATGGGCGGGGACACCTTCCACTACCCCAGGTGGCTCCAAGCCTCGTCCAACCTGGCCTTGGACACTTCCAGGGATGGGGCAGCCACTCCATTTAGCCCTAAAACACAGGAAAAACATCACATGGATACCAACTGAATCCCACACAGTGACTGGGGAATAATTGGGGAATAATCCTGCCTTGGAGTGTGATGGAAGATGTGGTTGATTTTCTTCTCTCATGGCTTTTTTTCCCCCAATCTCTGGGGAATCTCAGTTCAATTCAACACATTCCAGCAATCCCTGCTGCTCGGCTCTGCCCGTGCCAGCCTTTCCAAGGAGACCAGAACAGTTAGCCCAACGGTTTTTTGGGATTTAAACAGAGAACTGAGGCTGTTTCTCATACTCAGCTTTCACTCACCCCCTGGAAGTCAAGAGTGACTGAGCAGAGGCCAAGATTTACAACAGTGCCTCTGGGAATGGAATTCTGCCCAAAATACCATGGATGAGGCTGACATCAGGATCCAGCACTTTTCCTGGGATCAAACAGGATAAACAAGACCAGTGACCTCACCTCCCCTCAGGTCCCTCACAATGTGGTCCAGACCAACATGATGGCAGCTGCTGGTCCTGGATCACAGGATCATGGAATATCCCAGGTTGGAAGGGAGCCACCAGGACCACAAGGGCTGACTCCAACTCCTGGCCCTGCACAGGACACCCCAAAACCTGAGCATGTTATCACCTGAACAACAACTCCACATCCCAGCTTCAGTTTTGGGGCGTTCCTAGACTGGTGCCATCTATTCTGATAAATCCTTCTGGATTCACTTTTTGGGGGTGAGTCTTTCTGAGAATAGCCGCTGAAAACAGGCTGGACACACAAATCTGGCCTTATTTAACACTAATTGGGGTGTTTTAACGCGTTGTCCCAAGGTCTGGTGTCAAGACAATAAAGTCCTCACCTCATCCGACATGTCTGCATCCCCCATCCTGCCCCTTCCCCCTGAAGGCTAATCTGGTCAGCATAAAGGATAAAAAGGAAAAACAATTAGCAAATGGAAGAATTTAATGATGCTAATTAAAATGTATTAAGTGTAGCCACTGCCTCTGCACCAGCTNGGGGAGGTGGCTGCAATTAAGCGATCGGGCGGAGGTGACAGAAGTAGCCCCGTGTCCAAAAAGCATCCGGGAAAGCTCCAAGCTGCCTGTCCCGGCGTTCCCAGGAGTTCCCAGGTCTGGCGATGAACCCCGCGGTGGCGGTGCCCGGGGGCCCCGTGCCAGCTGTAGAAGGTTTTCAGCCTTTNAGCAGAGGCCAAGATTTACAACAGTGCCTCTGGGAATGGAATTCTGCCCAAAATACCATGGATGAGGCTGACATCAGGATCCAGCACTTTTCCTGGGATCAAACAGGATAAACAAGACCAGTGACCTCACCTCCCCTCAGGTCCCTCACAATGTGGTCCAGACCAACATGATGGCAGCTGCTGGTCCTGGATCACAGGATCATGGAATATCCCAGGTTGGAAGGGAGCCACCAGGACCACAAGGGCTGACTCCAACTCCTGGCCCTGCACAGGACACCCCAAAACCTGAGCATGTTATCACCTGAACAACAACTCCACATCCCAGCTTCAGTTTTGGGGCGTTCCTAGACTGGTGCCATCTATTCTGATAAATCCTTCTGGATTCACTTTTTGGGGGTGAGTCTTTCTGAGAATAGCCGCTGAAAACAGGCTGGACACACAAATCTGGCCTTATTTAACACTAATTGGGGTGTTTTAACGCGTTGTCCCAAGGTCTGGTGTCAAGACAATAAAGTCCTCACCTCATCCGACATGTCTGCATCCCCCATCCTGCCCCTTCCCCCTGAAGGCTAATCTGGTCAGCATAAAGGATAAAAAGGAAAAACAATTAGCAAATGGAAGAATTTAATGATGCTAATTAAAATGTATTAAGTGTAGCCACTGCCTCTGCACCAGCTGCTTTGGCAGGAGCCCGGCGAGCGTGGAGCACCAGCCTTACCCTGGTGCAGAGTGGGATAACAGGACATCTGGTGTGCCCTCCCCTCTGGCCCCCGAAAAAAAAGAGGTTTCAAGAAACCTCAGTGTTCGTGGTGGAGCCCCTAATTAGCTCCATCTCTGCAGGAGACCCCTGGGACCTCATTAGGCTTTTCAATTAGTGCCTGGCCAGCCTGCNAATCACGGAATGGTTTGGGCTGGATGGAACCTTAAAGGTCGTCTCCTTCCAGCCCCCTGCCACGGGCAGGGACACCTTCCACCATCCCAGGCTGCTCCAAGCCCCGTCCAGCCTGGCCTTGGGCACTTCCAGGGATGGGGCAGCCGGTTCCACCCCACGCACAGCTCTGCAGCAATCCCTCACCTGGACCCACCCCAGGCAGGGGACACCGGGCACTCCCCGAGCTTTGTTTCGCTCTGGGAACGGGCAGCAGTGGTGGCGAATGTGATTTACCGACGACACAGCTGCTCATTTCCAGCCTCAGCTCCATCATCCACACGGATGCTCCCAGCTCTCCTGCCCGGCCGTGCCTCATGGGGACCCCGGCACGGGCATGCTGGCCCCTCTCCCAGCTGTTCCGTGCTCTCAGCTAAGGCAGGATCCAGCTGTCCCACCTCTCTCCACACCGTGCTATCCATTCCCTCTGCTGCTGACACTCCATTTCATTCCCTCCTGACCTTTTCCCCTTCTCTGGATGTGACTGGGATACGCTTGGTGAAAAGCCAGTCACCTCCAGAGCAGGAGTGGGGAGTGTGCGGTGGCAGTGCCTTATTTCTCAGGGGACCACGGGGCCTCAGGCCACAAAACTGCGGGGCTTTGGTGCAACTTTGAGAAATGGAATCTCGTAACTGGGAAACCACGGGACAGTTTGGGTTGGATGGGACCTCGAGGACCATCCAGTTCCACCCCCTGCCAAGGGCAGGGACACCTTCCACTGTCCCAGGATGCTCCAAGCCCCGTCCAGCCTGGCCTTGGACACTTCCAGGGATCCAGGGGCAGCCACAGCTTCTCTGGGCATCCTGTGCCAGGACCTTACCTCCCTACAGGGAACAATTCTTTCCCAATATCCCACCTATCCCTGCCCTCTGGTAGTGGGAAGCCATTCCCTGTGTCCTGTCCCTCCAGGCACTTTTCCCAACTCCCTCTCCAGCTCTCCTGGATCCCTTTCGGGCACTTCCAGAGAGCCAAACACTGCTGGGGAGTATCCCAGGCCTCCCACGTCCTGTACTGCCCGGCTCCATTTCACCTTCCGGCTCTGAGGACAAGTTAAATCATGGGAAACATCACCTAAAACTTGTCCAAAACAGAGCAGTGGGGCCACCAGACCTCCTGGCCACATCATCCCAAAGCAAATGCGCTGGATATCCAGGTTTTTTCTGCAACAAAGATAAACCCCAGAGTTTTCCTCTTCTAGAATCATGAAATGGTTTAGGTTGGACTTAAAGACCAACTTGCTGCAGTCCTCTCCTGTGGCAGAGACACCTCCTATAGAGGTACTTCTCAGAGGACAAATAAAATCCCAAAGGACCAATTTTCCATGGACAACCACTCTGAATCCAGTATTTTTGTCCAGCTGTACTGCTGCAGGCATGGTGGATATATCGGTCCCATGATCTGTCCCACCTTGACAGCTCCAGTGGGTCCACCCAGGACTGGAGCAATGCATCCCTGGTCTCACCTTCCTCCCCAGGAGCAGCAAGGCCAGGAGGATTTGGTGACCAATTCCCTCTGGCAGGGATAATCCCATACCATCCCATCCCAGCTCCAGAGCACCGCGAAAGCATCGGAACAGATGTTCCTTTTCCGTATGGGAAAACACTGAGTAAAACAAAGGAATATTCTCCTGCTGAAGCCAAACATCTGTTTGAAGCTGTCTGGCTCTGGATCAGATTTAATTCTTGTGACAGGTCTCTTCATGCCTCTAATGTCCCATGAAATCCAATTCAAGGAGCTGTTTGTCCGTAGCCTGCTTCTGGTGTCGGGGAGAGCAGGGACTGCATGTCATCCAGGCGTGCCTCACTGAAAACCAGTTTCTTGGAACACTTTCTGTAAAAAAAGCTCTGTTTTGCCTCTTTTCGAGCAACAGCCACGCATGTTTTGGGTGACACCCTAATCCCCTCTGCCCCGGTGCTCACACGACTGCGCGGCACGTGGCCGCTCCTCCCGGGTGCTGCCGAGGAGGAATTGTGCCCTATTCCAGAATTTACACTTTTTTTTCTCTTTGAAAGCAAGAAATTTAAATAATTTGGAGTGTGGAATGGAAACAGCTCCCAAATTTGGGGTTGTCTTGGGTATGACAACAATCAGGATGCTCTGGGCTCTCAGAGGATTTGGTGGCACCAAACATCTGTGTGAGCTGCGCTTGCTGCTCAGCTCCCAGCTTGCCAGGGCCCCTACCAGCAATGACTCTGGAGTTCTGGGATGCTCCAAGCTGGGAATTCCAGCTGTTCAGATGATGGTCCAGAGCTGGATAGAGAAGCTGTGCTCCTGCTGGAGGTCCCACTGCTGCTTGCAAAGGCACCAGGAGCTTTCACAAGGTTTTGGGAGCTGGCGTTGGCCCCACGCGTGTCCCCAGGGCTCAGCCAAGGGCTCACATCTGTGCCCATAGTTGGGGCCTGGTTTAGGTATCAGTTTTTGTGGTTCTGCCTAGCTCTGATACGAAACTCCTCAAATCCAGGTGTCATCTGCTGCAGATGTGGATGCCACACATCTGGAAAACACAGATCCTCCTCAGTCACCACAAAGTTCCCTTTCTTCTCCACCTGCAGACAGGTGCCTGCTGCTGCTCCACTTCCTTAAAAATACTGGTGGCTTCTCAGCACTGGAAAGGAGAAGAGAAATGTCACAACAGGAGGAAAAAGTGTCACTGATCCCCCAAATGAGCCAAAGCCCCATCAGACCCAGCAGCTACAGGATGGGCTCACCCATCACCACTGGTCAGGATGTTGTTGTTGGGAACTGGGGAACACTGTGGTCCCCAGAATGCAGGAGGGGTGCGGGTAGAGAGCAGGGAACAGGGCAGGAAATTCCAAAGGGGAATGGAACAGGACTGTGAACTCCATAAATTAGCTCCAGGCAGGTGCATCTCCAAGTCAGTCTGCAACAGAAACAAAATTGTGAGTTCCAGGGGAAAAATTGAGGGCTTTTCCTGCTAAAATACAAGGAGAGGGAAGAGTCCTAATATGCCCAAGTATTGAACTGACCGAGGACTCCAGATGGTTAAAAATCCATTCGGTTGGTTTTGTGCTGGTCCTTTTTCATCCCAGTCTTTTCATACCTGGCTTGGAAGAAGCAGGCACAGAGGACCCATACCAGTAACTCCCACTCCCCGGCTTCTTAGGCACCTCCTGAACTGGTTCACCCAATCCCCCTGTGTCCTGATGCCTGGATCACTCCAGCAAACTGCACACTGTTGATGGACACCCCAAAATCTCCCTGTGCTCATCAGCAGAGGTGTTCAGGGGATGCTGGACCTCAGGAGCAGGAGTTCCGTCCTGAGATACTTCCCAGGAAGGTGGCAATGGGTAAGAGGCGAGTGCTTCCCACACAGATGACACTCACACGCTGAGCTGCAGCTGTAGTTTTATTTCCTTTTGTGAAAAATAACAGGATTTTGAGGTGATAAAAACACAACCCCTCCCAGGGCTCAGCCCCAGACCCTGCCCACCCCAGCACGACTGCAGGCAGGAGCAGCACCGATGGAGCAGCAGCCCCGGGGCAGGATCCGGCTTCCTGCCAGGACAGAGCAAAGGTGGGAGCTGGGGATGGGAGCAGGATGGGAGGATTTGGGAGCAGCTGGAGGCATTCCCGCTCCTGGATCCGGGATGGAGTGCCAGTCCCAGTCAACACCGGCTGTGTGCGGTGCTGGCATCATCATGCAGGCATCGTCCCTGTGCCGGTGTCATCCCTGTGCCCCACGGCAGCAATGGGCACTCAGTTCATCCCACAGAGATTCCCATCATCGGCAGCTTGTGGAGGGCCTATTTTTTTTTCCTTTTTTTTCCTTTTTTCTAATAAAAACAGTCTTTAGGTCGACTGCTGGCAGCAGCTCTGAGCAGAAAGCCCCTTCTTCCAGGGTCTGCTTCCAAAGAGTTCAGAAAGGGTCAAATATTGACCAATAATGGTTTTGGCTGCGTTTGAATCTTGATTGTGGCTTCTGCAATATACAGTGGGGAGGGACAGGGGGCGAAGGGGCAACGAAGGTCTTCCCTTAGTCAGCAGGCTTGGTGACCAGGGAGAGGGGCTGCGTCTGCAGCACAGCCAGGGCGGCCGGGAGGGAGCTGGAGGGCGAGGGCAGGAGAGCCGTGGGGGGCACCGAGGCAAAGGGGATGGGTCTGGAGAGGAGCGAGGGCGGGCTGCCGAGGCTGGAGGAGGNTGCTGGTGAGGACGGTGGAATGCACAGCGAGCTGGGCCCTGGCCTCTGGCTTGGTGGTGAGCGACAGCGGC